>JAVSBV010025874.1:0-11874 GCA_033117975.1 Parotocinclus spilosoma | reverse complement strand
TGTCTTCATGTCAGCCTTTCCTTTTTTGCTGCACCTTTGTATTATTCCATTTTTTGTATAAACAAATAACACTGCAAAACAGAAACAATTAGTCCAAAATGTTTAATTGAAAGTGCAGGACTAATGTAGTGGTACCTGTGTTCAATATACTGAACTTATTACAGTGATAATCATATAAAAGTTAGATTTATTGTTAAATTTACACGTTTCAAATCTTCAAACACCTAAAAATAATCAATCAACAAAAAAAAACCAACACATATTCAGCCACACTTTTTAAGTACTATAATGGTATCTTAATAGCAAATAATCAAAATGTTCATTATTTTTTATGCAGTATTGCAATTCTATGTAATTTCAATGCCAATGAATTTCACAATTTCTCAATTTCTCTACCCACCAGAAATGTTCCTTTACCCACTTTTCTGCTTCTCTGTCAGTGCTCAGAGACATCACCTATCCTCATCATCTTATGACAAGACATATGATAATTAAGATATTATAATGATTTTAAACACTACTAATTATGTCGGAACATCAAGACAAAAACAATGACTTAATATTATTAACGGTTACATAATTTCATCATTTTATTCCAACACTAGACATTTTTTGACATTATGAAATCGCTTTAAAGTTGTTTGGAATAAAGCTAGCATTAGGTTACCATGGTTAAAATTAGTGCTAGTTGTAGGCGTAGCAATAATTAGATACATTCATATTATGGTAATGGAAAGTGCTTACAATTATAGAAAAACATACTTGTGCTCTGGCCTATTGTCTAGGTTTGGATCGTGCCAGTTATCCTGTGCTGCCAGTTAGGAACAGACTCCTTCTGACTATGAACTGGACTAAGCAGGAATGACAAATAAATGAATGAATACAAAGAGGGGATCTGCCTCTAAGAGGAAAAGGAATGAAGAACTGTTCAGATCAGAAAGCCGTAGCACTAAATTAGCATAGTAAACATAAGGAAAAATAAAACTGTGTATGGAAGCTACACTGTGATTATAATCAAACTTAGAGGTACCACTGCATGAAGTCACATCCCAGCAACACATAAACAGGACGTATTTTTAACGTCATCACACATGTTACAATTTCCTCTACACCACTGTTTCATACAGTTACGTTTCACCACATCTTTTATGGGACAGGATACATTTAAGTAATAACACCTCTAATATCACTCCACCTGTTGCTATGAGCACTGTGCAGGTATTTATATGCTTTTAGGATTTGGAACCATATGCTTGATAACATTCACATAGTCTTTCATGCTATTATGTGTTATTTGCTTTTGAGAAGCTTTTTTTACAACCAGGGTAAACAAACATTATCTCTACTGGCATATAACTCAAACATTACTGCGGGACCGTTTTATTCGCGCTGTGTCTGTGAGCCGACATTTTCCAAATCCGTACAGAGGCGTGGGAGTACCATTAGAGAGGGCTGGGTTTATTATAACCTGAATAAAGAGATCTTGCTGCAGGCTCTAAAGCCGTTGGCACATCCAGGCATCGACAAAAAATCAGATTAGAGTGAAAACATTCGCTTCAGGCTGTCAAGAGCCTTCCTCCACACACACCCACTTTGAATGCACGACTGCTCTTATCTGATAGATTGTACCTGGTAACGCCATGCGCCAACTAAACTCTAATTCAAATTGCAGAAGCATGTTGTCATAATGTGATGTTGTAATTAAAGCGCTAATACAAAGCTCTCGGGCTTAGCTGCTGTCTGACCTCAGCATTCAGAATACAAATTGTTTACTGTGCTTTCCACAGTATTTACATTTGTAAATATATAAAGCAAAGTCAATATAGATACAATATAGATGCTCTTGGTCGTGAATAGACTAGCTCTGTCTCTCAGTTGAGACACTTACCTCGATAATAACCATTACTTCAGATAAATTGACAGAATGCTTTTATACGGTACTGTGCAAAAGTCTTAGGCCACCATTAGATATACCTTGACTTAATAACACTATAATATAGCCTGCATATAACTATTTTTCAGTCAACTTATTAGAATACAACCAGAAAATACAGGTAACGTGTATGCAGTAATAAAAAGCAATCAAAAATGATAATTTTGAAAGATTTTCTGCCAAGAAGCCACTTTTATGGAAAGGGGAACAGGATGAAAAAGGTAAGATATGCTAAAGCTCACCAAAGATTGGAATGAAGGTCAGTGGAAAAGAGGATTATGACAAATCTAAGTTAATCGACAATATGTTATGTAGGGTCATTATACCATTGCTACAACAAAAAGGCCAATGGTGGCCTAAGACTTTTGCACTGTGCTTTATAGAGATATCCACACATCATTTACATCAGAAGATCTATGTAGCTGAAAACTAAGATCACAAACTGTATACAATATCAATACACTCAAATTTAATTTACGTAATTTACATACTATGTCAATATGGTGTCAAACTAAGTAGTACATGTATACTGTTTACAAAAATTAAGGGATATTTCCAAATAAAATATCCCATAATTAAATATCCCCTAATTTTTGTGAGCAGTTTAGTATAGGGACAAATGTCACCATTGCTAGTGAAAATGGCGCTAATGAAAATGATTGCAGAGCGATAATGACCCTAAACTACTTGAATACCAATAACTGTTAATTAAGGCCGACAGTTATGGATCTATTTCACCTGCTTCCATCACCTTTGAGGATTAATGGGGGCATTTGAAAACAGAGAAATCTAAGCATTGACTTTATAAGATGTTCAGTGGAATGCTGTAATGTCCTGATAGTACAGAAAATTACATACTAAGTACAATTTTCATTTACTAATTTAGTTCTCACTCAGTTTTCTGCTTGATACATGTTTGTACTGATAAATGTAGTATTAAAGCATTTCCACTGTTATTCTCTCACTTTTGGTCCCCACTGTATTTGACTAAACTACAGTACCATTTTACAAATCAGAAATAGTTTTTAGTCAAACATTTAATATTTACACTTGTATATACTTAAAAAGGAATATAAAATGATTATAAAGGAAGGTTATGCCTAATCCTGAATTAAAAAAGGCATCAGTCCAGTTAGGTATGGATTTCTGAAGTTGCACATGACACTTTCACACTAATTAGATCAACATCTCCGTTAGTTTGTGGGGCTTATTCCTTTCACCAGCTTCCAAATATCATCAAATGGGATACAGGGTGGTAAAGCATCCCAGATTACATGACCTTCTTTTATGGGGGCCTTTTTGGTTCCTGTCATTGTGGTCTAAATTACTTATAACCTATTTTATATAGAACACTATCTTATGCTATACGTTTTTAACACACCTTAGATTCTAATAACTGCTGCTCTGGTTTTGCTTTACATTAAAAGTTTAATTGTTCTATCTGCTGATTTGTACTGCTTTAAATTGAAATAAAATGACTGGCATTTCAATTTGTTCTTGTGTTAAAGAAAAACACAGCGACTAATATTACAGCGACTTACACTAATATTAAGGAGTTCTTTACTGTCAGCGGATCTTCAGCTTTATATCTCAGCTGTATGAATATTAGATACCGCCACTTTTAAAACTGTTTGGTAGTACTTTTGAATTGGAAGAACATTAGCCCTTAGCGTCGAGTCGACTGTGAGTGTCACTGGTGAATAATTATTATTATTTAGTAGTGTCATGTCCTTACCTGATTGGCACAGTGGTTAGCTCAGTCAACCTACAGTTCCAGCATCCCAGGTTCGAAGTAAAAAGTTTGCATGGATTGACTTTGGGTACACCAATTCCCTTCCACAGTCCAAAGACATGCTTGAATTGGTGTTTCTAAAGTGTAATTTATGTGTGAGTGTGCGTGTATGTGCAGATGGATTGGTGCCCTGTGTCAGATTGTTCCTGCCTTATGACCCCGACCAGCACTGTAAACAGATAAGAAAATGAAGGACTGTACTTTCCATATACTGGAAATTATTTATTTTTTATTAATTGGCACAGTTTGGGTAATTAGTAACACCGTAGGCTCCTTTTCATACTCCATATCTTAGTGTTTGTTTCCTTAAAATAAAAGTATGCTTAGAAAGTGAGCAGCTCTGCTATTCCTTGAAAGGATAAGAAACCTGCTAATTAAATAGATAAGTGCTGTCGCTTGCATTCAAAGAAATTAGCTTTTTTGTTTTTGCTGCAGTTATTATAACCACATCCCCTCTGTGTTCTAACTGTTCACCTCTCAGAGGCAATTGTGTATAATACTGAATAAAAGGGCAGATTATATTTTCACCCTCACTGTTGCAGTACATGCAGTACAAGTACACGATCCCCTATTTGGCCTCCCCACCCTAAACACAGCCCTCAGATCCTGGGCCAACATGATGGTGAGTCTTTCGTCTTTGACTGCCTAATATAATATTACTCGAGCACACTTTGGCATAGGCTATTACTCTTCCTCATACTCACTCAGATGGATTTGACTGTAAATTGTGTGTTTAAAAAATCATAATAGTTTAATTTAGTTATCTTATTACACATACACTGAATTTACTTCAGCCTGCTTTGGCAAAAGCAGCCAGATCAATCTCTTTTTACTGCATATGAACGTTTGTTTAGTATCTCTACATCAGAGTGTGACTACATTGTTTTTGCAGACTGATATGCTGGCCAAAATTGCTTGTCCTTTTGTGCACTGAGCATAGCAACACAATGACCTGTTATTTAAAGATAATAGCTGAAAGTAAATCCTCCTCAGGCCAAGAAGAGACTGATATTACAGTCTGTTCATCCTGCTGCCTTATTATAGCTTCTATATGCTTGTAGGAACTCTATAATAAAAGCTTTTCTAAGAGCAACTCTAAGTGGTGCAAGGTTACTATTCTTGTGGAATATTTTGTACCAACAACGTGACTGGTCAGCTCCAGTCCATCTCCAGTCAGAAAGCACTACCTCAGTTGCATGCCAAGTGTGTACTTCCAATAATAATAATACCGTACTAATACATTATAATAGAATAAATTATTGTTTTTTCAAATAATCAGACACAAGATCAGATGCAGCAGTGCTGCTGGAGTTTTTAAACACCTTAGTGGCACTACTGGACTGGAAATAGGCCACCATTTAAAAATGTCCAGCCACCAGCATCCTGGGAGCACTGATAAAGGATTAGTGGATGATTAACACACGCTGTGAAACACCAGCAGAGCTACTATCTCTGACTTTACATCAACAAGGTGGATCAATATGGTGACTGTCTCTAATAGAGAGCACAGTGAGTGAGTGAGTGAGTGAGTGTGTGTGTGTGTGTACTTGTAGATTTTGGCTACAAGTAACTATATTTGCGCAGATGTATTTAATATAGTTACATCCCAACGTGGTATTTAATCCATAACAGTTACAAAAAGGTTCATTTCTAGTCAGTAGACACTTTTTTTGTTGTTTAACCTTTTTTATCGGAGCCCACAGAGGGTGAAGTGATCTTGGTTGTAGATGGTGCCCTTCAGAAACAAACGGCCCTGTCAGTGGCCAAGTGTGAACGTTTTGAGGTGCCTTTTATAGCACACTTTCATATCAAAAGCAGTGAATAGCTGACCCCATTTCACATCAACTGTCCCTCTCGCCATATAGCAGAGAGGATTATTGTACAATTTAAAGAGCTCTGCTGCGGCAGCCAATGTCAGATAAGAGAAAAATGTCCCTCCAGGAAAAGCCGACTTAAGAAGGACATACTGTTCCTGTTGCATGTGACCATTTGATAGAAAAAAGCAACCTGGATAAGTCCCCTACCTGCACCTGTTCCTTCAGTGTCAGTAAGTAATTACCGAATACCCTGTGGCCCTTCTTGTTATGTAATAAGGTACTGGCTTGGTGATATTACTCCAGATCTGGACAGAGCGACTGCTTTGCCAAGAATAATGAAACCATAGAATTAATCAACTGAGCAGAAAAGACATCAGTCCTCCATGGAGAATGTACATGGTACAGAAGAAAGAGGAGTTGAAAAATTACCTCTGTCCATCACTGTCTTAGCTTAAGTCGTGCTGTATTTGCATTTTATTCTACTGAATCTTTGGATGTAAAACACGGCTCTGGTCAAGTTCTCATACAGTGGAGGTCAAAAACCTGAGACCATTAGTGTAAGTGCTTCTGTTTTCTGTTGTCTTCTTGAATTTAATGGACATTTGAGATGACAGTTTGTTCCAGTCAGTTTGTTCCATATTCCTGTCTTTGTAAGCTTTAGCATTTTACCTTTCACCCTGTTTTCTTTCCAAATAAGGGATTTATTTTCTGCTATCATTCCGAATACACCATTCCTCACCAAGCCTCCGTTTTCTCAGTCTGTAAACGAGTTAACTTGGCATCCTGATGAAGCTGCCAGATGCTGTTGCTCAAGTGTAAGGGGAGGAAACACTAATTTATGCCAATGTAACCTACAAAAGCTGTTTTTTCAATCGTTTTCTGTTTTTTATTTTCTGTAGTTTCTGGTTGTATTCTAATAAAGATACACTCTATATGTTCAGTATACAGAGGCAAGAACAATGATACAGTATATCTGATCTGATGGTGGTCTTGCACAGTATTTCATGGTGCCATAAGTGCTCAGTGGGGTTTAGGTCACATGAATGTGGAGGACAGTTATCACTATCTTATCCTCTATCATCCTTGTTTTGCAAATAGTTGTTGCAAAGCTTTGAGGTTTGTCTTGAACCGTGATTCTGCTGCAGTATGAATCCAACTAGACAAAAATTCCAAACAAGCATTTCTGTCAGATTTCAAATGTGGTCTTTGTCAAATCCACCTATATAATTTAGGACATTGACTGATGTGCCCTTCCCACAGATGACAGACCAAAATCCTAATCCTTAGCGTTCTGCTTTATTAAGATCATTAATATTTATTGTGCTTTTAGAATGCAAAAAGTGTTGCCTGTGTGCTACTTCAATGCACATATAAACACATGCATACATTTAGAAATCAGATGCTTCCAGAGACACTACGAACAATGTGCTATACAAATGGAATGCGCATTTGGCAACATGAGGAAATTACTTAGCAGCTGAGCAGAGAACGCTTTACCATTACAGTCATGACGATAATTTGTTTTACCATGCTGTATAATTCTATTTTAACATCCTCCTGCAATATGCTGTGAATGCTTATTCCTACATAAATATTTATATTTTGCCTCAACACTTGCTTTAGTTTTCATATTCAGAGTAGGAGCTGAATAGAAATCAAGCTTTTCATTATTTTCCAATGCTAATTCTCCATATAAAACATTCAGTAACTAAAGGCATTGATAACAGCGGTAAACTGTTAATACTAATAATATAATATTATAGGATTTTTTTAGTGATCAATAATCTGTTTTAGTTTATTTTCAGAACAGAACTTTGAAATGGTTAAATCATGTTCTATAATTGTGCAGGTACAAGTAGGCCTTCAGGTCAGTGATATAACATTATTTCCTAATTTAACAGTGTGTAAACTAAGTTTTCTTTCATTGATCAGTTACTCAGGACCACAGTGACTGTGGAGAAACAGCTGTTAAGGCACTGGACTATTGATTAGAACTTTGAGGGTGCAAGTCTTAGCACTACCAAGCCTCTATAGCTGGACCAAAGAGCAAGGCAGTTAACCCATAATTGACTGGATTGCACCTTTTAAGATTTCAGTGTTTCGGAGAGAAGTTTCAGAGGGCAATTCAAGGCCATGTGCATTAAATGCCATAGATCTTACTTGAAACTTACTTTCAATGCAAGCCAATGAACTCCAAACCCTAAGCTAATTGGGTTTGTACCTTGTTTTATCAGTTGTACGGTGCTCGGAGTGAAAAAAAATGTATAAAGTTTAAGATCATTGATGCTGAAATTGAGTTTACTTCTCATTATGGGGTACCGGGCAGCACAGTGGCTCAGTGGGTAGCACCGCTGCCTCACAAGAAGGTCTTGGGTTCAATTCCAGTCTGGAGCGGCTTGGGTCCTTTCTGTGTGGAGTCTGCATGTCCTGCCTGTGCTGCCAGGATTTCTCCCACTGTCCAAAGACATGCGTGTTAGATTCATTAGTGTATCTAAAGTGGCCCTTAGTGTGTGACTGTGTGTGATCCCTATGATGGATTGGCTCCCCGTCTAGGGTGGGCACCAGCTGGCCTGTGTCCCAGTGTGGATTAAGCAGAAGATAAGAGATAGATGGATTATAGCGTACTGAGTGCAAACTAATGGGGAAAAGCTATTTTGTTATTGTAGCATAATGCTTCAACATAACAAAATGCTATATGCTGTTGTTGTAGCGTAAAAGTTGTGTGTGGTGTGTTAAAGGATTTTTGGCCCAGAGTTCATTATTTCTACCAAATATTAAGATCCCTGCAATACACAATGCTGTATTTTTTCAAAATTTCAAATTTGAGTCAAATTTTAGGTCCAGTTCCTGGTTTTGGATTTGAGCTGTTTAATTTCTTCAAGTTGGCAAGCACATTTAGTTTTAGTAGTAGTAATCAAGCTAAACTCTCTATTTTATGTTTATCACACCTCTATTATGCAGCCTGCACTAGGCTTTATTTCTAATTTAAACTGATTTTTCTCAAATAGCCAGGAAACTAAGCAGTCCTTAAATCCATCACTAAATAGGTATGAGCATGACTTTGTGTGCATATATTTTGCTTTATGTGTCTTAAAATGGCAATCTTGTTGAAGGAAATGAGGAGATAAGTCAAGTAACAAACTGTAATTTATATCTAAATTTCCAAAAGAAGAGGACGGACATAACATAAATCTGCTGGAACAGCAAGAGAAAAAAGAAATATAGACTGTTTGTGTCAAAGTAATAAAATACAGTACTATGGTTTTAAAGCTGAAGTTTTCATATAAAAGTCATCTTAATTTATTACCTTGTCATTATTATTATTATTATTATTATTTTTATAGGGCGTAAGTTTATTTTTACTCATACTTTTTCTCAGGAACTGGTTATGAGCATGGGTGGCAAAGCACGTTTTGAGTCCTGATGCTGCCTAACTAACCGCGTCTGAGACATAGGAGAGATCCTTTTCCTCAACATTGACCCATACACAGCCCTGAAATGGAGTGGCACCCAGTTTTGGCTACATGCTGCATTAACGTTATGGATATGGACTGTTGAGCAACCCTGATCAGAATATGTGGGGTTAAAACGTGACAAAAGGAGTAAGATAATGCAACAATTTCTTTCTTCCTACTTCTTTCAGGGGTTTTTTCCTTGCCACTGTCGCCCTGGGCTTGCTCAACTTGGGATTGGCATTTTAAGACAGTGTAATATTGTAAAGCTGCTTTGAGACAATGCTCCATTGTAAAAAGCGCTATATAAATAAAATTGAATTGAATTACATTAAATTAGGCTTGGCAATATCCCAGTTTACACTTGGTCTTTTTATGTATCCTGTGTCTGCTTTTAGGTGGTGCTGGGTTAAAGTCCTGGGTTAATTAGGCATCACATTCAGACACCAGCGTGAGAGGGGGCTAGGCGGGGATCATCCTCTGGTGCTGCAGCAAAGACCCTTTCCAGGAAGGTGCTGGAGCCCTTGCAAGCCTGATCAGATTAAAACCAGGATGAGGATGTGTAAAAAAAAAGGATAAATGCCGCTTTGGTGAACTCTTTGTAGATCCTGATAGTCAAGATGCACGATGCAAACTAGACTCTTGGAACTTATTATTATTGACTCGTTTCAGCAGTCATTGGAGGTACAAGGTGAAGTTTCTTTGACTCTTAGTCAGGTCAGTACCTGATGCTTCCTGATATCCCTGATTCAGAGCATTAAACTGTGAACAGAATGTTTGGAGTGAGTGACTAGGAAGGCGGATGAGTGCCATTTCCTGCGCTCTGATGAGAGGATGATGTAGTAGCTGGAGGAGGACATCCTGTTCGTGGTCTCCACAATAATACACCAGCTAGTTTATGCTTATAAGCTACCGGTATACCTTCACCTGGGACCTGGCCTCAAAAAAGTCCCTTTTAAAAGCTGTTCCAGTAAGCGGTCTTCAAACGCTGAAACATAGCGTAACTATGATTTGAAAAGAATTTCCCCCTAAGCATTCCTGTACGTCTTTATCACGGAATTTCCACAATGGGAAGTCATATTAACTGCAATGACTTGGTAGACGTTTTAAGAATTTATGATCGTGAAATGGATACAAAAAAATGTGTTTTACGTTTTACATAGATGGATGTCTTCTCTGCTTTCTGTGTTCCACAGTTCTGTCAGCCAGGAGGATGGAGGCTATCTCGTGAGAGGAAGCCACCCACCTTCTTCACGGTGGTGCTAACAGACATCGATTCAGACAGACACTACTGCTCCTGCCTGACCTTTTATGAGGCAGAGGTCAAGCTGCAGGTGAGGCCAATATTTTATACTGCTCTCATTAAATCTTTTTTTTTTTTTTTTTTTTTTTTTTAAACTAGAGATGCACCATTTTTAACATAGGTTTGATTACAGTTTTCTTTCTGCCTATAAATTCTAAATGACAGCATCCAGAATGTTTCTGTTCAGCTTTAAATAAAACTTCTTCATTGCTGAAGATAGATGGCAGGGCTGATTCGTGCCTGGCTCTGTGCTCTCGCCAGCTTTAGATTTAACCTCTTTGACTTTGCTAGCTTTGTCGAGTTCCACATATAAGGCTGGATGATACTGATTAAAATTTATTTTGTTGTTCTAAGGTTTTTTTAAGTTGTTCCTCCATGACCCACACTGAAGACAGAGCTGTCTCTGCGATAAATAGAGAGGAACTAACTAGTTAAGAGGTGGCACTCAAAACACAACCGAAATACATTGACTGGGGATTTGGAATGAATCCTTTCAATTGACATTATTTCTTTTGCTCTGTGCCTGACATGCCTTCTGTAGTACAGTACCACTGTCCTCACATTTAAAAATATCCCTAAACTGTAACCAAATATCCTTAGCATATAGTAGTGTATAATGTAATTATAAGCCTTGTAGATAACTAAGGTTTTAAGAGCTGCTCTCTCAAGCCGTAATGAGAGCTGGAGAGCCGTATCGAGTGGAAGTATATAAAGCATGTCTTGAGGTTCTCAGTTATGAAGCACATGCAAAGCTGACTGGAGTTTTGCTTTCACAATGCACAAATCAAACAAACCACAAAACAAACCACGAACGAACTGAGATCATTCTGTTTGTGGGTCTTTTTAAATGGTTCTCAGATTGTTTGTCATGTTCATATATGCAGTACAAACCCTTACTTAGCGGTCTGAGACCACTTGAAATGCTGAAACAGTCTGAGTGTGAAAACACCCAAAATCCTAACCATATGACAGACTGGGGGTGTGTTCACATTCAGCCCGTTTCACCGTTTCAAGTTCACTCAGGTCGCCGAGTTTCTTTTCCATATGCAAACACATCAGACGAGCTCAGACCCCTATAAAATGAACTGATCTAGGATCATCTCTCGGGTTTGTACGAACGGAGTTAGTTTCCGCATGATTTCGGCATTGTGTCACTTAGAACCTCAAGACCCAATGTTTTCAGAGGTGCAGTCCTTACAGGTAAAAAAAAAAGAAAAGAAAGAAAACCTGTCTCTTTAATTTTAAACCAGAAAGTTTTTGTTTTGTTTCCCGAAACTGTTTGTAACTTAATAACCTGTGGTGAAAAGGCACAGACATGGGGTTGTATTCCATTGCTTTATAAACAGAGGCAAACAACAGCAACATAATTGGCCATATTTAATACACTAAACATAACTTAATGTTTTATGACTACACAGCTAGGCTCTGTTCTAAAGTTGTTGTGATCTGAATAAGATATACACTCGGTTCCGGTTAATGGGACCACATCGAGACATTATGGTTTTGGTCCTAATAACCGGGTGGTCCGATTAAACGAACATGCCCTATGTTACAAGACGGGACGTGCTATGTAACAT
>JAVSBV010025864.1:0-11875 GCA_033117975.1 Parotocinclus spilosoma | reverse complement strand
GCACGCTTTACTTCCGCATTCCTCAATTACAATAGGAGTCTATGGGAGTGTCGTAACTCTCTCTTTCAACGGCTCTGCCATAGACAATGAATAGGGCTGTTTTTAAACTGCTATAGCTCGGTCAATTTTTAAGCTATAAACAGGAAAATCGGACCAGTTGGACCCGGCTATGATGACACCCGCAAAGTTAATTTTCAAAGTGATTGGAAGCTCCGTTTCACTTTTTATCACTCTTTAAAAAATATCCCCATTCATTTTGAATGGCCTCACTCTAGTGATGTCGAACCTAGGGTCGACCGGAATCGGCCGGGTCTCAGACCTGCCCAGGCCAGAACCAACGGCACCGATGCAACACACATCCACGGTTCCTCCGGGAGCTGCATTTTCTAGTTGCAGCTGAAACTCAATTCAATACACTGATTCAGTCTTACAATAG
This sequence comes from Parotocinclus spilosoma, assembly GCA_033117975.1. Classification (NCBI taxonomy): domain Eukaryota; kingdom Metazoa; phylum Chordata; class Actinopteri; order Siluriformes; family Loricariidae; genus Parotocinclus; species Parotocinclus spilosoma. The sequence continues at coordinate 11,439 of JAVSBV010025864.1, read as the reverse complement.
CTTTTACTGGTAAAGATATGAGCTGTTCATCATGTTTTTACATATATAGCACCGAATTCTTGGTGCAAATGAGTCTACATGGGTTTTAAAAAGGATAGTATTGTCAGCCAACTGAAATTGAAATCCTGTCCTGCTTCCTCCCAGAACACAGACTTCAGGAATATACAGTGTTCCCTCGCCACTTTGCGTTCACCTTTGGCAGCCTCAGTGCATCGCAGGTTTTCAAAAAATATTAATGGAAAAAATTAATTGCGGATTTTTGCTGTTTCACAGGTTTTTGCGGAACTTTTACATTTAAAAAATAACAATTTATTTAAAAAAAAATATTTTAAATATTAATTCTAACAATAAAGGAAAGTTATTAATTATAAAATATATACGTGCTGTAAGCTCGGTACGGACGGAACATGCGTGATACGAGAGTGCTGTATGGCGTGTTAAGGAAAGCGAACGCTCCATTACTTTAGTGTTGCTTGATTATTCAACATTTAAAAACACTACAATAGTATATTTACTCAGCAGATGAATACGCACCAAAAACGAGAAGTAAGACTAGACAAATTAATTAAATTCCAGTTATTCCTTATGGGAAAAATGCTTAGTCAACAAGCCTTCTGGAATGAATCAATGACTATTCTTTTTTTTGTCATGATATTAACTTCTGGAGCATGATTAGCATACATAATCAATTTACATTATGAATATTTTGAAATATGGTAATTGTAGTAATCTATAACATCATCATACCATTTTATTCTGTATTATTATTGCTAAGGACCTATGCCATTAAAGTCAATGGCGCATACCTGTATAGATAAATATGAGATCTCAGTATTTTTGAGTGTGGCATGTTTGTTTGAGCCACACAGGCTGGTTTGAGTGCTTCTATAACTGCTGGTCTGGTATTTTTAATGTTGAGAACCTTCAACTTCAACTGCTTCAAAAGCAGAAGACCACGTCAGGTTTCACATCTGTCATCCAAGATCAGAAAACCTGAGGCCACCATGTGCTGAGGCTAACCAAATCTGGATATTTGAAGACTCAAAATATGTTTTCTGGTCTGATGAATCTTAAGTTCTGCTGAGGCACACACATAGTAGGGTCAGAAATGGGCTCCAACAGGAGGAAACCATAGACCTAACCTGACTTGTGTCAAAAGTAGAGCCTGTTGCTGGTGGTGGTGTAATTGTGTGGAGACTTTTTTGTTGTTGTTGTTGTTTGTTATTGGTTCACTTTAATGACAATAAATAATCCCTTAAATACCATTTCCTGTTTGAGTATTATTGCACATCGTGTGCATCCTTTAACTGCTTCCAGCATGATAACGCACCACAAAACTTGGCTCAAGCAGGTTTCGTGAACATTTCGTTAATGAGTAAAATGTTTTTTAGTGGAAATCCTAAAAGCTGTTTACTGTTTACTGAAACAATCAGGTTTAATATCATGATCCGAATCAAGAGAGTTTTTCATCTTTGTTTCCCATAGACTCATGGTCTGCCATCGCCTGCAGTGCTGACTAGCTGGAAATCTACAGTAGAGCGTAGAGCTGTGGATATGATCCAACACATCTATGAGCCCAGCAACAGGTGAGCTGTGTTTGCATATGCTAGATTTTGTTTCTTATTCTTAAATCTTATTTTAAAATATACTGTATTACATTTAAGAAAAATAATATATATTGTATTCCATACAATCGTTAAAATAAGTTTCACTTACTTACTTTCACTTAAGGGTTTTCTTTTGCATTCAGGCAAAGTCTACAGCTGTGTGTGGGTCCTATCCTACACACACTTCTCACCAACATGGAAAACAAAGTTCAGGGCAATACACCTGATACGGACAGGTGAGCTCTGAAATAATTATCTGAAACAGTGCACTAGGGCAGCTTTCTGTCTGGGAGCCTAAATGGTTAGTTCAAATTGACTGTATTTATTTGCCTTTATTATAATCACCTCTAGACACGCATGTATATGCAGGGTTTCCTATAGCGCATAATAGCTAAGGCTAACTTGCCAGTAAGGACGAGCACTTTGACAACATCTCTCTTAGTATCTCCACAGCTGTGCGTAGACAAGGTGCACATGTGCAGCCCATGCTTTGTAAATAGTGTTTGGAATCATTCATTCAAATTTGCACTTATTTCGAGAAATAATTCACTCGACTCGTCACTCCACCCATCGTGTAAGTTCCTCAAAACATCCAAACAGCACACAGATCACATGATATTTAACAATATCATGTAATTTGAAATGTTTAAATATCCCCCAGCCTATAAACTCAGAGGTTTGCCTATGCTTCAAAAAAAAAGAAAAAAATTGCACACACATGGCCTATGCACACTATGCAACATTTTAACGGCTTTGTTTATCTTTATAAGTAAGTCTTTATAACCTTTATGAGTAAATAAGGTTACAAGCTGTTTCCCTGTGTCATCACCCCCCTTCTCCACCACAGTTGATCACAAGTACACTCCCCCTCCCCCCCCAACAACCCCCACCCAACAACAAAGGCACCACCTTGACTACGCGATTTTCTGCGGGAAACCCTGATCTGCGTAGCTTTTTAATGATGCAGTTTAAATATAAACTTATAATGTCATAAAGATGACAGATAAATAGTTAATTGAGGAAAAATACAACAACTATATTACAGTTTGGATAAATAAGAGTCAAGCGCATAAAAAAACTTACGGCATGGCAACTCCTAGTGGGAGAAACCAAAAAAAAGGTTTACTCTAAAGAGGCTGATCACTTATGGCGGGCCCATTTAAAGGAGAGCGTGAAAAGTTAGTTTTATCCTGGATTGCTGAGCAGAACTACGGGCCATGCCAGGATACACTAAAGGCACTACATTTCCCACAATACCCCAGAAAGCCCTTTCAGTCCGAGCCAGTTGATTTATGTTTACATAATGAACATCCACAAATATACTGCTTACTAACATTATTCTAATTTTTGTGAGCAGTGTAACTAAAACAAAGTCAGCCACGCTGAAAAGTAATGGTAGCTCATAGCTATATGTTTTGGTTCACCATTTGTAACCGTATCACCTCTCAAACATAACTGTATTAGGTCACTAAAGCAAAGGCATTGATTAAACTGGCAAAGGCATAAGTTAATTAATGCAATTAATAGAAATGTATGTACTCTTAATTTTTTAATCTAATGATAATATATAATATAATATAATTTAATCTACCTAGTGCTTAACAGGCTTATTTTTAAGAACAGTTGACTGACGAGCAGAGGGGTATAGCAGTGCCCCTCTAAATTCTGTGTGTGCGCCCCAGTAAGAGAAGTAGTCTATAAACAGCACCCCCAAAATATGAACTTGATATTTTATTACTTAACTTGCTTTTACTAATTCATTATTATTTTTCCAAGGATTATATTTACACTGCTCACAAAAACAAGGGGATATTTATCTCATTTCGAAGTATTCTTTTGTGAGCAGTGTAATTTGATGTGAGTCATAATGTGGAAATACAACTAGAACAAATTGAATTTCATTCTTTTAATTGGCAGCATGTAATGTGACAGTAGGTCATGATATTGACAGGATATGATGTTGTTCTGTACTTACTTTAAATCTCCAGATGCAGTCACAGCGTGTTGCTAAATGGATTCGATTTCCAGACTACCTATGAACGTATCTAATACGCAGCTCAGAAAAATAAGGGGATATTTCATTTCGAAATTTCTTCAAATATTTGTAATCTGTATATTTTACACGCATCTAAATTGCAGTAAAATCAAACACAAACAGACACATCTAAGAAAAAGAAATCGCATTTACACCTGTGAACTGTTTTAAAAGCAGACAAAACAAATTAACTATTTTTAAATAAAAAATCTGAACAAATTCAAAAAGCAAGTGTACCTTGCAATCTGAATAGCCTTTCGAAAGATCACTTTGCTCCAAGCAACCATCAGCAGGCTGTAGTAGATTTTCCCTCACCTGATCTCTTCCCTCCTTGTTATAAACTGTACAAATTGAGTGCTGCAACCCCCTAGTGTTTAGACCTGAAACAGTCTTTATAAGAAATGTCTGTGTGACCCCAGGAAGCTGTTTCTGTACTCTGTGCACGACACTACGCTGATGCCATGCTTAATGGCACTGGGTGTGTTTGATATGAAATGGCCACCATATGCTGCTGACATCACACTCGAGCTGCACGAGCATCAGCACAACAAGAAGCACTATGTCAAAGTCTCCTATATTGGTCAGGTAAGAGCCTTTATATAGATCAGATTTCATAGCAGGTCTCGGTGCTCTAATACATTGCCTGCCCTACTGAATCCATCCGTATGTGTCTTTAAGGACCAGAAGATTTTGGGCTGTAGTGATGTCTACTGTCCTCTAGAAGAATTTATGCAGGCTCTCTCCGTGTACGCCCTTCCTGAGGAGAGCTACCACACCCTCTGCAACCGCACTATAGACAAAGCTCACACTACCTCAGGCCTGTGAAAACACATGCAGGTCATCATCTCAGGCTGAACACAGCCAGTTGTGCTCATGCATACTGCTTTATGGTTTAATCATGTTTACACAGACTAGCAGGTAGAGCCTTTTATTCAAATGTTGTTTTTATTTTGTTTTTGTCATTTTCCTCTCCCCTGGTTTAGGATAGTCGTGGTTATGAAACCCAATCATTTGCAATCCTCACTGTCAGCAAAAATAACACTGTTCTTGTTTGCAGCACTTTGTCAGCTTCGGTGATAAGGCAGTTTAAGAAATGTGAATCATGTTTTAAGTCATCATGAGTAAAATAATGAAGTTAAACGCAAGACTTGCTGATCAAATGCAGCTACCACCGAGCTCTCACCACTCTCCAAAATGGTTAGTGACATTTAAAAAGGTAATCTGCAAAGTCTGACTCAGGGAATGCCCTGTATTTCATGAGCGTTTGACACCCCACAGACTGGGTATTGAATGTATGCTTATGATCACTTGATACATTCCCCATTAGTTGGGGTTAGAGTGTTTTAATGTGAAAGTCTTTTTGTGCTTTTGCATTAGAATTAGAATATTACTTTGAGTGTGTTGTTGCTGTTTTTTTTTTTGTTGTTATTTTAAGAAATTATGGCGTACAACCCATCATGGTGCTGGTGCTATAAATAAATAGCTGCAGAAACTTTAAAACATTCTTTGCCATTTTTTATAAATATTTAATTGCGCTCGGTAGGTCTATGCAATATTGGGTGGGGGGGGTGACTTGCCAATATTTTCCGACATTTTATTGATAATGTAGTTATTGACAGCATTTATGTCTGCCCATCTGCTGCTTCTCTTGTCATTGTTTTTTGTGGAATTGTTCCGCTAATGTTTGCTGACTGTGTTTTTATGCTGGTACCATAGCTGGTTTAGGCCTGTAGTGGACAGCTGACTCCTGATGTTTATTTTAATCTTCACATTTTTCACTGTATTTACTTGGTGAAATAAGTAAGTAGTTAAGCTTTAACGGCAACTGATTTCCGACATAGTTTGCACCACTCAACACCTCCACACAAGTCAGTATCGTACAGCATAGACATTGTGGCTGGTGGTGTCTGTATGTTGTCTCCTGTGCATCACTTGCAGGCATGACTGGTTGTGTCTAAAGGAGAGGAGGCTAGTCAGGATCATCCACCGGGGCTGCAATCTAGACCCCTGCCAGGATTGCAGTAGACTGATGGCCCAACCAGGGCATGCTTACATGTGCGCCTGGAGCCCTAGCAAACCTGACCGGGAATATTGTGGTGGGGAACGTAAAAAAGAACATTTGAAGTATCTGAAATGTATAATAGAATACCATTTTAATAAAAACCTCTCTTTCAAATTTCACTTATCTCAAACCAGATTTCTGGACACCAAAGTTGTAACGTCTGAAAAGTAAAAAGGCAAGAGCTCTGAAGGATTTTTTTTCAGGAATTGTAATTTAACAGTTAGTTGGTAATGTGGTTGGCTTTAAAGATCTGAATGTAGTATTTAGTACTAGAATGATTTAACCTGCAGCTTAAGGTCAGCAATGAAGAAAAAATGTCCATTGTTCATTTTTGTTTTCAGCTCCATCTCTGAAACATTTACATATCCTTTGCATGCAGATTTCTCCTAGAAATACCCTTTACATTACAGTATGTGACTATGGTAATGTCCAGTAAATATCCTGTCTTACAGAACATAATGTAGTTGGTAAACTGTGAATACCTTTATAAGTTTTATGTAACAGTCCACAACTGGACTGTAGTGAACTAGCAGATAAGGTACTGGACCATAAGGACTATAAGGTCTAGGGTTTAAATCCCACCTCTGCCAAGCAACCACTGGTCCTTAAGCATGACCATTGACCCACAATTGCTGGGATTGCAAGAATCCATCAATTTTTGCTAAATGTAAATGGTATGTCAAATAAGAAAAGCATGGGACCAACCAGGACTCAACAAAAAATTCTATACTTCATTCAACTTGTTTATTTAATTAAGAGTATCATTTACTCTTTGTGAAAATATATATGGTTATATGGATGTCTTTCTACTAGATAATGGTATGATTATCCTGCAGCTATAGGTCGGACCTTGGTATTGTACAGCAGTGTGTGCAAATAATGTTTGTGACATTGTTGGTACAATATTACTGCCCCTATACAGACTAAATGAGCACAAAACGCATGAAGAAAATGTTTTAGTTATGGTAAAAAAAGTCTTGGTATTGGTAAAAGCCTGATGTTTAGTAGATAGAGGGCACAGTGGTTTCTGAAACGCTACATTTGTCCTCTGTTGGAAATAAGTCATCAGTGTATATTATCTGGTGCTGGCTGGAGCAAGGCATCTACTCAGGGTGTGGTTTTGTAATCTAATCTCTAGATAATAAATGCACAACAAATGAATGCATAATGAGTCATGTGCAAATGGTTCTTACCCAGACCATGTTTCAGCAAATGGAGTAAAATGTAAATGCTTTTAAGTAAATGTCAGTCATCACACCAGTAATAGCTGTAGTGAGTTGTCATTCAGTAGATGTAGATTTTGATTTTGTCTGACAAGACGTACATGGTGTTTGCAAGTACAATGTGCCTCTCCTTATGTAAATAAAATAAAAATACCCTTTATATTAATATATAAATGTCATACATTTGTGTTTGTCTGTTCTGATTTTGAGGATTGACCACAGGACCTCAATGGGATTGAGATCTGAGGAGTTTTCTGGCCATGGCCCCCTAATTGTTATCACTTTTGCCTTGATACATGGTGCTTCCATTATGCTGGAAAAAGCATTGTTCATCTCCAAGTTGCTCCTGGATCGTTGGAAGAACTTGCTCTTGGAGGATGTTTTGATACCATTCCTTATTCATGGCACTGTTCTTTTGAGTGAACCTATAAGGTTAAGAAGGAACCCCACAACACATGAATAGTCTCAGGATGCTTCACTCTTGGCATGAGACAAGACTCATGGTAGCGCCCCCCTTTTTACTTCGGACAAATAATTTTTAGAGTCTGAATCGGCGCTTAATCAGAGAGAATAACTAACCAGTCATCTGCACTCCAAACCCTATTCTTTCTGCAGAATGTCAGTCTGTCCTTGATGTTTTTTCGGAGAGAAGTGGCTTCTTTGCTGCTGTTCTTGACACCAAGCTGTCCTCCAAAAGTCTTCGTCTCACTGTGTATTTAAATGCACTCACCTTCCTTCTGCCATTCCGGAGCAAGCTCTTCCTTGGTGGTGACCCAATCTTGTAGCTGACTGAGAGTTAGCAGACTGAATAGTAAGCACAGTTTAGCTGTAAACCACTGGTATTACCACTCAGGTGAATCATGTGCACTAGATCACTGCAGTGAGACAGCCTGTGTAAATTCCAGGACAGTTGGAAATTAATTTCTTTATTTTTGACAACCACTTGCACAACTCTGGCAGTGTGAGAAGAACTGCGTTTAAAATACTCCTACAGCCTCTTACAGATCCTTTATGCTTCTTTAATCCTCACTTCCTTCTGAAATACCTACTTGCACTGTAGATGCAACAGGAAATATGTTGTGCTGTCATGAAATAAAAACTTTTTCATTCCGTAAATATGCTTGAGAGTGCGCACATGCAGGGAAGTACAGTATCTCACAAAAGTGAGTACACCCTTCTCATCGCTGAATTTATAGTGTAAATTTGCTGTGCACTCAAAATAACTCAACACTCATTAATGACTAAACCACTGGTAACAATAGTGAGCACAAAAGTGAAAATGGCCACATTGTTCCCAATTATCCATTTACCCTCCCTGGTATCATATGACTCGTTAGTGTTACAAGGTCTCAAGTGTGAATGTGGAGCAGGGTGTGTTAAATTTGGTGGTATTCCTCTCACACTTATACTGATCACTGCAAGTTTATCATGGCACCTTGTGGAACTCACTGAGGATCTGAAAAAAAAGAATTGTTGCTCTACATGAAGATGGCCTAGGCAATAAGAAGATTGATAACACCTTGATAATGAGCTGCAGCACAGTGACCTGGACCATACAATGTTTTAATAGGATAGGTTCCACACAGAACAGGCCTCACCATGGTCAAACAAAGACGTTGAGTGCCCGTTCTTAGCATAATATCCAGAGGTAGTTTTTTTTAAATAGACATATGAGTCCTGCAAGCGTTGCAGAGGTTAAAGGGGTAGGGGGTCAGCTTGTCAGTGATCAGACCATATGTCAGAACCCACAAACAGTTCCCTCCCTGTGTCTGCATGGGTTTACTCCAGGTACTCCAGTTTCCTCCCACAGTCCAAAGACAAGCATGTTAGGTTAATTAGTGTCTCTAAAGTGGCCCATAATGTGTGACTGTCTGCATGACTCTATGTGCCCTATGGTGAATTTGCATCCCATCTATGGTTGGTCCTGCCCTTGCGCCCAGAGTTGCACCAGCTGGCCCACAACCTCATGTGGATTAAGCAAAGGATAATGAATGAAAATGTGTTCTTATGGAAAACGGCGTTGTGTAAGGTACCCAAACTGCAGCTCCACTGTTAGGATATGAGATTTCCATTGCTATGACTAAGCTATGGCTGACCAGTAAAGTATGTGCTTCCCCTATTCTAAAACCACCAGCCACCACTGTAGCTGTTTAAATCGTTACAAACAATCGGTTTAGTTGCAACATCCCTACAAGCTAGCATTCCATTGTATGTTTATATGTACACACAGCTTTCTATTCTAAATGCAGTTAATTACTGACAATGTAAAATTATTTGTATACTGTAACCTTTATATTATATATACTTTATTATATATAATAATGTAACCCAATCATATATAGTCTGTGTTTTATTGTTTCATGTGCTCTCTGTATTGTATGTTAGCTGCTGAAACACTGATTTCACATCAGAGATTAATAAGAGACCCGGTACCTTTCAGAATATGGTGTATTTATACTGAGAGCTTATAACAGCTTATAAAACTGCACGCTGGACCCTATTCATTTTGTTAGAGAACTTCTGTTAACAGTAAATCCTGATGCAATCACAATTTTTGCTATATTTCTATGTGGGAATAATTTATTAGCTCAAATTTTCCATACAGGAAAAGTGAGAGTATAAAATACAATAGCATTTCATATACCGTGCCACATTACTGAACAGCTGTATTAGTAGTAGTCTGAAGAATAAGACATCTACATTTACTCAATTAGCCATTAGTCCATGAAAAAATAATAACAAATCACCTTGTAGTTCTAAAACAAATACTAACACAAGTCAAAAACATGATGGTTAAAATTCAGTGCTTAACATACTTAGAGTAAAACGTAATGAGATGTCTGAGTCTGATGTCTGACTAAGAAAAAAACTCAACAAGAGCGTTGTCAGTTTAAACAATGAAACTCAGGAAGACTAAAACAATACCATATTCATGCAATAGCAGACTAAGACTAAGAATTGTAGTTGTAATTGTAGAAATGAGTTCATATGGAGACGTACAGATTCTGTGTTGTATGCTGTGGCACATTTGCCCACAGATGTTGCAGCTGGGCCTGTAGATCCTATACACTCTTGGGTTGCCAAAGCTTTCACCCCAGCTGCTCCCAAAAATGCGTAGTTGACAATAAACCTGGCAACCTGGTAGACCAAGGAAGTGTTACAGTCTGGTGGAGACATTCCAGGGACACTCTTGCTATTTGGGCGAGCATTATCATGCTAAAAAATGCCGGTTGAATTCTCTGCCATGAGGGGCAACGTGGCTACAGGATGTCCTGTACACTTAGCTGAGTTATTAGTGTCCTTTGTATCTCTACTAGTGGTCAATGACTATCATATGCAATGGCTTCTCAGATCATCACACCAGCTCTTGGGGCAGTATGTCACTCAACAACAACAGGCAAGAATGAAACCTTTACCACAAGGCTACAATATGGTTCCAGTCCATGGTAGTCCAGGTTTCTCCTTTCACGACTACACTGGAAAAGTATACAGCGGCTGGCTGTCAATGGCATGACAACACATTTCCATCTGCTAAGGACCTAGAAATAATTCAGGGGACTGTAGTGATGGTGCCCACATGTCTGGATGGTGAACAAAGAAACTGAATGAACTGCTTATGCTTGTTGGTGGATCAAACGATCCTCTACTGATGGTCTAATATCATAAGGGGTGCGCAAATAACATTACAATATCACTCACTGGAAAAATATGTATATAAAGTTACTTAAAAGATATTTAATAAACTTATGTTTGAGTTTAGCTTCAAGTTTACCAAGTCTTTTAAAAGAGAAAATTATAAAAAATATATATACTGTATATTATTTGTGTTAATTCTTGCCAATAAAGATTTGCAATGAATTACCTTTTTCTTTTGGTCTGTGAGTGGAGGTGTGTGTCAGATTTCAGTGTAAACCTGTGAATTGACTGTTAAGGTAAGGATCATCTGTCCTTTCCCTGACATGCAATCCCATATCATAAATGAGTGGCAAAATTTGATCGCTTTCATTAGCAGTCATGGTTGACCAATGCCGATTCATAATCCGCTGCCAAATTTACCTTTCATTAAAATCATCTGTGATTGTTTGTCTTTAGCCTTCTGTAACCTTTTAGGTATTGGTACTATTTTTTATATATTTAATTTATATATGTAAATCCCATTTCACCGCACTTGCACCAGCTTTTATACACATATATATTGGAACAAACGTCATTGTTGCTTAAAGACTGGATAATGAGCACCCACTGAGACCAGCCGCCTGAATAAAACATAAAATACAGTCGATTCCGGTTAATTGGACCACCGGTTAATGGGACCAGCCCAAAGTATCGAAACAAATCCTATTATATACATCTAATGTAATTTGCTTATTCAGACCAAAGAACGACGTGTACAGTAGGTAATATCCGTGAAGAAACTCTTCGTCTCTGGCATCACTACCCGACAACTCCCGAGTTTCTCCCCAGCCCTCTACTGCCACCTACAGGTCTTTGCCTAACATTTCCATTTACTAC
>JAVSBV010025843.1:0-11876 GCA_033117975.1 Parotocinclus spilosoma | reverse complement strand
TTTTGATCTGTCATCTATGTTCTATTACGAATAAAATATTGACATTTGCCATCTCCACATTATTGCATTCAGTTTTTGTTCACACTTTGTTTAGTGTCCCAACTGTTTTTGGAATCCGATTGTATATATCTGTCTGTTAATAAAATGTATCAATTAATATTAATTAATCAATTTGTTATATTGTATTCATGTTTACAAAAGGGTGTACAAGTGTTCCCTCGCCATATGGCGGTTCACCTTTCGTGGACTTGGTGCATCGTGGGATTTTTTTTAAATATTAATGTAAAAAATGTATCTCGGATTTTCACTGTTTCGTGGGCTTTTGCGTAACTTTTACATATAAAAAATCACAAAATGTATTAAAAAAATCTATTAAAAATATTAATTCTAACAATAACAGAATGTTATAAATCATAAAATATTACGATTTACAGTAAATAGCAGTTGTATCTACTCAATATGTAGGATATGACATGCTGTAAGCTCAGTACAGACGGAGCATGCGTGATTTGAGAGTATGGCGTGTTAAGTAAAGACAAAAGTTCCATTACTTCAGCATGTTGCTTATTAAACAGTTAAAAACACTACAATAGCATATTTACTCAGCGGATAAATACTCACCGAAAACGAGAAGTAAGACTAGAGCATTGGCCTCCGGAGTCGCTATATGCCGACATGACAAGTTTTTATCTGTGGTGTTCTGTTCACTGCTTGTAAAAGTTTCATTATAGACTGAATTCATTCAAGCCCTACGATGCCACTCAGAGGTTCTGCAAGTTCTACAGCTAAAAGAGTGTATAAATACTTATATTATAATTATAATTTAATTATATTTATAATATAAAATGAATTTATTTATTAATAATATTTACATTATAATATAAAATTATATATATATATATAAATATTAAACTTACCTACTTCACAGATTTTCGTTTATCGCGGGTGGTCCTGGAACGTAACCCCCGCCATAAACGAGGGAACCTTAAAGAGATTAAATCCAACAATACCACACAACATGCTTGTATACTTGTTTGTGTTTTATTTCTTGAAAATACAAAAATATACATCCCCTGTGTGTAATAAATAGTTTGACTAAAATCTACAGTTCACTCAATCTACCACTCACTACTGATAAACATTTAGACAGCGGAGACTCTGTGATATTAATAAATGATAATGGAACTGCTTTACAAACAAACGTTTAGCATTAGTGTTAACAATTCCATCTTTTCCAGAATTACATTATAAAGATCACACACTTTCGAGAAAAAATTTTCAGCTTTTGAGATATGTTACAGGTTTCCCTATAGAAAGGCTCATCTTGTGTGTGTGTGTGTGCGTTTGTTTTATTTATTAAATAAGACATCCAATCTGATTTGCATCAAGCCATGTAAACAGACTTTTAGTCAAACTATTACTTTGTACTGATTTTTGATATTGAAATGTTATCTAAATCTAAACAAAAAAAATCTAAACCATGGTGCAATGCCAAGCTTTATACACTGATCACAAATTTCATAAGGGAATTTAATTTTGAAATATCCCCTAATATTTGCGAGCAGTATATCTTTTTGTATGTAACATTTGTGCTTTGATTTTGATAAAGAAATAATTTTGATTAAAAAAATATATATAAGTATATGTACAGACAGATAGATATTCACTCATCGGCCACCTGGTCAACTGCTTGTATATAATCAGCCAATCAAATGGCAGCAACATGTAGACATGATCAAGCCGACTGCTGTAGTTCAAACCGAGCTTGGGAAACAAAGCAATTCAAGATACTTTAAATGTGCTGTGGTTGTTTGTGCTAGATGGGCTGGTCTGAGGATTTCAGAAACTGCTGATCTACAGAGATTTTGCTGATACCAAAGGTCAGAGGAGAATGGCCAGACTGTAATTCAAATTATCACTCATTACAAGCAAGGTGTGTAGAAGTACTTCTTTAAATGCACAACATATTGAACCTTGAGGATATATAATTCATACAGGCGCACCAAAGCCACACAATAAAACAATGGAAAAAAATAGCCTGGTCTGATGAGTGTTGATTTTTGCTGTGCCATTCGGATGGTAGTACCGGAATTTGGTGTAAACACACAAGAAAGCATCGTATGAGGGGTTCAGGCTGCTGGTGGTTTAATGGGGTGTGGGGTGTTCTCCTGGCCCTTTAATGACCACAGAGTAGCATATACTGATGGCTGCTTCCAGTAAATCATCTCAAACTAGTTTCTTAAACATGACAATAAGTTGTTTGTACTCAGATGACTTCCACAGTCACCTGATCACCAAGTAATGCACCTTTTGGATGTGATGGAACAGGAGATTGGCATCATGGATGCGCAGCCGACAAATCTGCTGCATCTGCTTGAAGCGAACACGTCAATATGGACCAAAATCTCTTAGGAACGTGTCCAGTGCCTTGTTGAATCGATGCCCTGAGGCATTAAAACAGCTCTGGAGGCAAAAAGCGGGTTGAGCCGGTACTAGCAAGATGCAATTAATGACGTGGCTGATGAGTATTTAATACATATTGTAGTTAAAATATAATGCAAAGGAATTTGTGAAAATAAAAAATAGAGTAAATTAATTATTTACATTGCATAAATGCATTCTTTGACAAGCCGGGTATGTTTCCTCGTCCAGTCATCAGTAAAGGGTTTTTTGTTATTTTGTAAAATGCTAAGCATGATGGTTAATACTTGTTCATATTAAGCACCTGGGATTATATTATTTTTGAAGTGTTTCTGATATTTTTTAAATTATAGCTGCTGTGTGAACTATCAAAAGCATATCAGAACAATACAAAACATTACAAAAGGCACAGAATACAACAGATGGCACATATAAAATTAGTGTTGTTACTCCACAATCTGTAAAGCTGCTTAGACAAGAACAGCAAATGACATTTAATGAAACAAAGAAATGATTGTTTTTGCATCCGACCTTTGAAGGACCTAGATTTTACGGATGCTACACAAATCTAAATACACTAATCTAAAATGGGTTAAATGTGCTGGTTGCAGTTTTACTGTCGTCACAACAACTTCACAGTTCAAGGGTAATGCCAATTTATAAAGGCTAATAATAACCTATACACCTTAAAGTTTGTTCTGGAGATGCACCGACTGTTATTTTCTTGGCTGATTATTTTTTTCAATGATTTTCATTTAGTCTAACAATTATGGCAGCATACAGAAACATTTTTGTACATTTTAAATTCATTGCTAAAGAAAAACAGAAATAGCTGCTGGCTTGTGTCTGGCTCTACCCTGGCACAAGTTTAAGCGTTAATCTCTTTGCCTTTGCTAGCTTGCTCTAAAAAGCTTCTATGCTGAAGACTTTGTTGTGTCCGAGATGGGTCACTACCCCCTCTTTGGTATCCCTACTCCCTCATTAGTAATGCACTATATAGAGAAAGACTATTTAGTAGCACTCAAAACACAATTAAATTAAACACTGAATGAATAGTGAACAGGGATCACGTCAGCATTTTACTCAATAAAATTAAGTAAAGGTACTCTGCTGTTTGTGTAAATGAGACCAGAACAGAATCGGTCACAGAAAACTGGCCAAATCCGGTCACCAACAAATTGATCGGTGCGTCTCTAGTTCCTACTCCATTACTGAGGAGAAATGTCGGTGCATCTCTTGATTAATGCTCTTTTTGTTACTCATACCTGACTCCAATGTGATTGTGTATTTGTGTTTAGTCCTCAGTGCAGTATCTGTCCTCTATGTTTTCTGCACAACCATTCAGATTCATTTCCTTGAGCCTGTCAATAAATTCTTGTAAAAGCAGACGAGGCAGGACGCTTTTTCCACAGCTGCTGCTGCCAATCCAAACCATCAGCATCTGGAACTGCGCTTCGGAGAAGGCCCGGTTATCTTGCAATGCCCTATCAATATCCTGTTCAGAGACGTTTAGGCGACGCACCAGTTCCTTAAAGCGACTGATAGGGACCATTTCCAGCACAAAGTAGATAAAGTCATTAACTACAAAAAAGAAATGGAGAAGGTGAGCTGTGTATGCGACAAAATTAAATGGTAACAATCGACATATATTACATTCGATTTGATCATTACAGAGAAATATACGAATACACACTGCACATTGCGGAGTATCTTTGGAATGGCACAGCCTGTTTAGTAGTCCAAAAATGGTAACATTGTTTTTTTAATGGAGGTGAGACAACAGAGAATTATAATGGAAATGAGGCTTTTACAGAAACAATATTTAAAATATGATAATAAATCAAATATGGTGACAAGGTGACATGCCTCACAGCTCCAGAGTGTCACGATTCACAATCCAGGTTCTCCAGATTCCTCAGACATTCATCAGGTCAGTTGGTGCCTCTTGAGCCAAGTCAGATTTATTTCGATTGCAATTTTTACAACAGAGCTTTACACATATCTAGACTCACCTCCCCAACTGAGGAAGTGTAGGGTTATAGGCAGAGCAAATCTCCCTAAATATGATGAGGAACAACTTAGACTGAAAAGGGGACTGAACTTCCTCGAGAAGCCTAGATTATATACTATATAGACAAAAGTTTGTGGATGCCCCTCTAAATTATTAAGCTCTTCTATGCTAGCAACACTCACTTGTAACACATTCATTCATTTATTCATTTATTGTCTGTTTAAGTGTGGAGTTTGGGGGGCAAAGAAGTGGCTTCTTGGCTGCTAAAAGAGATTCTTGATCAAGCTTTTTTGGACTTTAGAAGAATCAACTTGACACCTTAATGAAGCTGCCAGATGCTGCTATTGCTCAATGATATGATTAGGTCACACTAAATACGTACCACTGTAGCCCAAAGAAGTTGTTCTTTTCTGATTTTTGTTGTCAGTTTTTAGACTCAATCCAAATTGTCTGGTTGTGTTCTTAAAAGAGACTAAGAAATAATTATACTTGGTCATTATGCCACTGCTAAAACAATGTAACTGTAGGACTGTGGTAGCCTAGTGGTTAAAACACTGGACTCTGGACCAGAAGGTCCAGGGTTCAAATCCCACCTCTGCCACGGTTGGGTCCCTGAGCAAGGCCCTTAACCCACAATTGCTTGGATCGTAAGAACGTATTAACTGTAAGTCTGTAAGTGGATAAGGGCGTCTGCTAAATGCTGGAAATGGAAATGTAATATCTAATCTATTGGTTACAGTGCACAGCACTATAAAACTATAAGACTTTTATATACAAAAAAATTAAAATGTTGTGTGTTTCTTTGTTTGTGTCCGACAATGAATTGATGGCCTATATATAGTGTTCTCTCCTACCTTCCACCCTGTGCTGTCTCTGTTTGCTGAGACCCTGAATTGGATTAAGTAGGTATGAAAATAAAAAAATAATAAAATGATAAAAAGCAGTTATAAACTCATTGAGAAACCACTTGGGGTTGTCTACTCATAAGTCAACTCTTTCTCTGTTTCCATGAACACCATAAACATGTTTAGCCTGTTCTAGTGATGACACACAATGTGCAGTGTATATTCATACATTCTTACCTAAGGTTCTCACACAAAATCTAATTCAAGAAGAAAAAAAGGCAACCAAACAAAACATATAAAAAAGTAAACCTAAAGCAACCTGGAATTCATCTAAAAGATTATATCAGATTTATCAGTAATATTACTGAAACAAGACATACTGTTAATCTCTTTGGGGACGCAATCCGGCAGAACTGTCTTCGGCTGAAGTAATAATGGGGGTGCTTCATCGATCAGGCTGTGTGTACATGGGTAGGTCACAATCTGTAAACGGCAAATATACAGAACATTGGACAACTGTTTTCTAAACCAACAGTTAAGCACATTTCTAATTTGTAATCACTGTTTAAAAGCTGAATTCAGCATTGGAGAAAATGAAACGCAGTTAAATATGTGCAAATATCTGGCCATCCTGACAGCCAATTTTCACACCAAATACCTCCAAATATTATTTGTGACCCCTAACAGTATTTCTATTCCTCTCCCCACCCCCTCCTCCTTCACTTTTTCTCCATAATTCTAGTTCAAATCTATTTTGAGGTCTTCTCTTTAAGATCGACCTGCACATCTTAATAAACCTCAATTCTGGAGACTGTGTAGCCCATATAGCCCATTCTAAGAGTTGAATTGTAATAGACTAGGCAGAAGATCGGGTGAAATGTGTACCTGATAAAATGGAAGCCAATTGAAAAATACAAAAATGATACTGCTATCTATAAGCACACACTATTGCCAAAGGTATATGATGATCATTTGTTATTTATAATTTACTGTGGACCTTTTGGCTTCAGGGAAGGGACATTGTAAATATATGCATACATATATGCAGCATACATTTCCCGTGGAGTGGTGGTCAGCATTGATACATTGGGGCAAATTTGGAAAACATCAGTTTCTTGCCTTAATGAAAGCGAATCCTGAAAATAATGTTTAAAAAATATAGACTATAGCAGCAAACGGAGGTAACAACTCTGTATAAATTCATATAATGATGATAAGGTATTCAAATATACACTCGATGTATAAAAAGCACCCATTTAGAAATGCCTGGTTGCAAAAAAGGTGACTAGACACACAAGAGAGTGTAAAAGTTTGGGATCTGACAACGGTTACGTTAGAGTATGCAGGCCTTTTGGTGAGCTCTTCATTCATGCTTTTGCTGTGGAGTGACATAATTGCCCCAACAGCCAGTGTGATGATTTGGAGAACCATAGCATACAAGTTAGTCACCCCTAGTACTGATATGAGGGGCAGCATGTGTTGGTTCTGATGACAGGGCTTCCACACTGGCATTTTCCCAGAATGACAATTATCAACCACGCACAGCAAGGGTTTTTCAGGAATAGCTCCACCATACTGCAACACTTTCTTGGCCTGCTCACACAACAGATATATTACCAACTGAACATTAACACTTTCTGTAGAGCAGTTAGGGAAGCACTTTTATGCCCTCTTGTGGCAAGACCCAGTGCCTAATCTGACCACACCTGTAATGATTTACATATCTGTCAGAATATCAGACAGAACGGCAAACCAAATTTGCAGCAATTCCACATTTATATCTGGGTGCTTTTATTATTATTTTTTGTCAATGAGCATATTTGGTCAGTGCAGTACCTTTTCTTTCTTTTCAGTGTCAGGTGACTCAGGTGATTGACTTAACAGAGCTGGCTTCCTCTTCCTAGACTCTTTGTGTCTGAATATCTTATACCACACAAGTGATATAAGACCGACAAGAATAATCACAGTCACCACAACCAGCAAAACCCCAAGGACTAAAGGTAGCATGTGACCTAAAGATTAAAAACACTCTAATCAGTGACACAAGCTTTGGTACAAGGTGTTAGTTATGACTCGTCAATGCATACTAGGGTTGCAATGATACACTCCTTTTATACTCAAACTTTTAGATTGTTTTGTTCTAAACTGTAAGTAATGCAAAACAATGCACATTTTCTTGAAGAAGTTACTTAATGAATAAAGTGCTTTAAAAAGTGTAGCATCAACATTTGTTAAATGACTGAGTTAATTTTTTTTTCGTAGAACAGCTCAAAATATTGTGTACTTTTCTTGCATAAAGCTTTAAACAAGCAACTCTTTAGTCTGCGGCAATTAAGATAAATTAGAAATGTGTAATAGAGCATGACGCCCCCTGGTGTTCAAAATACATAGTTAATTGCATTATACTAGACATCAAACAGACCATGTGACATCATCGAGCCCCATGATGCACATTGTGACATTTTTACATCATTACACCCCTAATGCTTACACATGAATCGGCACTCAAGTACTCAAAAGTTAGGCTTGCTAGGGACTCACATGCACCATCTGCTGTTGTAAACTAATTTCAACTGTACACATTGTTAGAATTGTCCTCTCCAACTGACACAAGAGAAATGGATGCAAACCTTGTGTAGTTTGCAAAGTTGATCTTTGAGTCTCGGGGGTCGAGCTAGGGCAGAGGTGTTTACAGTCAGGATGTGCGCTGCAGCTAAAGAAGAAAAACACACACTTAAGAATTTCTCTTCTTACAAATCAGTGTTAACTAGATCTGAATTTCCTCAAGCAAATGCGTGCAAACGTGCATGCGGATTGGTCCTAACAAAAGTTACCTCACTCGCTATACGAGTGGTCTACATCTTTTTTTCCTACCAGTCTTTTTTTTTTTATCTGGCCATGTGCTTTATTGATAGTGGCAATAGGTATAGTGTAATGGAAGCTTAAAATCACAGACAAAATCTAATATAGTATGGATATGGATATAACAATATATATTAAAATATACAACAACAATAAAAAAACATGCCTTGTGATTCATACAATACTGAAGAGTGAGACAGCTAGATGTGCTAATCATATTTCTGCATTAGTTTATAATTATGTCTGAGGATACAGTACTCACTTCGTAATTGTACATCGATTACAGGTTCTTGCGTCCACGCGGTAATGATCGTCTTTACAATCACACATGCGGTTCCTGTTGTCAGCACCTGATCAAAACATGAGCTATTTGAACTTAAATATAATGCAAACATGAGAGTGATAGAACTGTACAACAACGCAATTTTAAAAAATCGCCCAAAGCATTTCTCAGGCATATGTTAATATAAATAGTAATATTTAAAAGCTTGTGAATCATCTAAAATGTTCCTTATTTCTGTATAAATAAGATTCACAAGTTTGCGAGTGTTACACATAGAAAGTCGATGAAGAGACACCAATTAAACAAGACTTAACAACAGTACTAAACTTGGTCATTTCGTTATAAGTTGAAGAAAATGATCTATTACATATATTACACAGTTGTTTGTTCATCAGGCTGAAAAGGATTAAAAAAACATCTCTGAATCTCTAAATCTTCACCAATCTACAGTCAGACAGACTGGTTATACGTAAGGACAATTTAAGTCCAGTAAAGTTTTTAGCCTGAGAAAAATACTTGTATGAAAACCATATGCCACGTGTTGTAGAACTATAAAGTGCATTTATATGGTAAGTGGAGCTGCCAAAATAGACAACAAATGTGCCAACAAGAATATAATAATAATGTGGCCGGTGAGTGTATGAGGTGACACAGGGGTGCTTTTCTCTTAGCCTAAATGTAATAGAGCCCCAGAAGTGTCAAGGTGGGAAAAAAGATTTGAGAAATTTTTAGTTCCCTTAATTTTTAATCTGTTCCTTTAATGAATTAATCAGTTCCATAAATGTTACAATCAATTCCCTAAATTTAATAATTTGTTCCCTTCATTTAATAATTTGGGAGAACATATATTACACAATTGAGAGAATTAATTATGCAATTGAGAGAAAGAAATTGAAAGATTTTTCAGATTCAGACTAAGCTAAATGTATCACGTTTAAATTCTTAACTATTTTGACTCTTCATTACCAGGAATACTAATAACTGTGGAGGAAACAGTGTTTAGTGGTTTTAAATCGTATGTTTAGGGTTACTTTAATCATTCAGGCAAAGAAAAACAACCTGAAAAAAAGGAAGAAAGGAAGGAAAGAAGGACGGACAGATTAACTAGAGAAAGGCTTACATGGAAGGGTCTGTCTTTCTCCAACTCCACACTTTTTACAGGGTTTACAGTTCCATGTGATCTCATCAATGTAGTCCTTGTAGTATTCTGGATGACAGCCGCACACTGTATTTTTGTCATGTCTACATTTTGTTATCTCAACAGCATCTGAAAAGCAGATATGAGAAAAGAACAAAAAATGAGTCACCCTAATTTAGTGCAACGTGGTACTGTAAGAGACATATATATATTTACACACTAAGGTGTGCTTAAAATGATATTTACAATCCTGGTTGCATGTATCACACTTAAAACAGTTTCTGTAGTAGTTCATGGTGTCCAGATAAGTTCCAAGACTGCACTTATCACATTGGGACCTTTGGCCCTCTCCTGGGCACTCCGTCGTCAGCTTGAATCCTGTAGACAGAGAAGCAGAGGGTTAGCAATATTCAAGTACACACTGTTCTGGACACGAATTCCAGATGAAGCTAAGCATTCAAATAGGATAATCACCAAAGCATTCACTGCATTATCACATTATTATGAGTTACATGTTTACTATGTGCTTATGTGCTCTAATCAAATTTCATTGGTACATAACTGGGCAGTACGTAATACTTCTGCAGTCTTCAGACAAGGACATGGTTATTGACGCATAATGCTTGCTAGATGGCGCCAAATAACTCGTTTACAGGGCCAGCTTTCGCAATATGTTTCAGCAAGAGCCATGGAGTTTCATCATATCATCTCCATGGCAACTCTGGCAACCATTCCTTTGCGGTTCATAATCAGTGTGGGGAGGCGGTTTACATTAGAACACTTTTGTTTTTCCATCTTACAGTATAATGATCGGATTATTTCTTTATTTATGGCAACTATGTTTCAAAGCCCAGCCGTGTAACTGGAAATAGCTGCACGCCGGTCCCAAGCCCAGATAAATAGGGAGGGGTGGAGAAAGCAATGGCAAACTACTCCACTATCCTGCCGAAATACTTCATGGATCACATCGCTGAAGGACAGAAATGTGTGGAGATCGATGATCCATCAAGTGACCGAGGGTCGGCTGCGACTGCACCGTTAATCCCATCCCATGTTTCAAAGGCATATAGCATGGGTACATTATAAACCCTACTAGCTTTGAGTGGGTTAGTGCATAAGAAGTAGGCTGTTTTAGTATTTGTTCCTGTTTTTGCAAATATTCCATATATTCCATGACTTGTTTCTTCTCTTCTGCGTTATCTTATGATTTGAAACAAACCTTAATTCATTACCATGAGTAGCATGTCTGAGTTATTAAATGAAGAACAGTTTGATTATTTTGATATTAAAAGATTTGCTGAACATTGTATGTCGATACTGTACCTGGTGAACATCTGTCACAGCAGAACCCAGCTTTACTCCGGTACTCATTTTCTTTACATGGCACTGGAAGCTTGGTGTTGTTTAGTCCCTCTGTGGCATCTGTTTGACTTAGAATAAAAGCCTAGGGGGCAACACAACATATTGGAGAATTAGAAGACAAAATATGCACAACCACAAATCATAAACAATTTAAACAAAATAAAAAAAAGCTTAGACAGTATGAACCAAATATATTTTGTTTTGTCTGTTAACTACATTTCAGACCTGAAAAAAACATTTTCTTGAGTTTCGATAATTTGCAGGTCAAACACGCCTTAAGGTGTGCAACACCTGTTGTTGCATTTTTTCATTTTAAAATTCTCAACACATTCTGTATTGTCAGGACTGCAGGTAGGCCTGTCCAGTACCCATACCCTTCCACATTTCTTCTGTATTTTCTTGTTGAAAAATGCATGGACGTCCTTAGAAAAGATGTTGCCTTAAAGGCAGCATATGTTGCTCTTAACTTTCGATGTACTTTTTTGCATTAATGCTGCCATAGCAAACGTTTACCAAGGGCACTGAAACAACCCCATACCATACCAGACCCTGGCTTTTGGACTTGTTGCTAATGGTCCATTTCACCTTTCATCTTCTGAAAAAAAGAGCTGGTATACTGATTTGTAAAACCACATTACACGTTTTCAGTGTGACAGTCCATCCCTGATGCCCTTGAGCCTGGACATAAGGGTTATTTTTTAGATTTAGGTGACATATTTGAATGTAACCCCATAATGAAACCCCAGTGCTTGACAAAGGTATATTAGTTATCGTTGAATGCTGGTTTTTGATGTAGTGCTGTCTATCTTTGGTTTATGTGATCATCCAATAAATCAAAACACGATTGTTTGAATATGATGCCACAAGCTTGGCACAGCTATTTTTAGGCAGTTATGTCCATTCTTTTTGCAGTACCTCTGAAGCTCCATCAGGTTGGATGGGAGACGTCTGTGC
>JAVSBV010025832.1:0-11876 GCA_033117975.1 Parotocinclus spilosoma | reverse complement strand
GAGTTTTTCCTTGCCACTGTCGCCCTAGGCTTGCTCAACTTGGGATTGGCCTTTTAAGAAAGTGTAATATTGTGAAGATGCTTTGAGACAATGCTCCATTGTAAAAGGCGCTATATAAATAAAATTGAATTGAATTGAATTCTATTCTCAAGTAACCTCACTGACAACGCCGTCATCTGTCTTACATTGCAATGCTCTTTCTGATTGAACCAATTAAGTTTAAATACATCTGTTGACTGTAATTAATTTACATTTTTTGAACCTATTGCTTATTTAAAAGTAGTCATGTTGGTCATACTGAACCAAAAATTACAATGTATGACTTTTCCGTAGGAAATGAGGTTACAGGAGAGTTTGTCCCCTTTAAATGGTCTAGAACTGCCTTGATCAAACATAAAACATTTTGTGAAAACAACTGCTTAGTGACAAAAAGAGAGATTACACAGACTTACAGAATTTGGCTGTCACATGCTAAAGCATGTAAAACATACAAAACTTTCTCTCCATAGCTCCATCTTGAGAATCAATGCTAGAACAAGGACTGTTCATTAAGAGTTTTATGGATTGGATTTTCATGGCTGAGCAGTTGCACACAAAACGATGATATCCATTTTCAGTGCCAGGTGTAAGGAGTGGTGTAAAATACACTGGCAATGAACTTTGAGGCAGTGTTGAAGCTTAAGTCTGATAGATGAATATGGCTTTGTTAGATTTGATAGGTTTTAGTTGGTCTGTTATTTTATGTAATGTCAAAATGTTATAAAGTATCAAATTGCTATTCATGACATGATTCAGTAATTATAAAACTACTCAGACAAACTGGGAAAGTGCAAAGCAACCAGTTAACCAAAGGAATGTAAGAGGAAACCATAATACCCATGCAGAAACAGGGAGAACATGCCAACTCTTTACAGATTGAGTCTGGGCTTGTAATTAAGGCTCTCTGGAACTGTGAGGTAATAATTACAGGTCTGGGCAAAATTGCTTCCATATTTCCTGCATTAGCCCATGGAATTATCTAATTTCACATGACACCTGATAGAAATGGATCTTTGTAGTCATGTTGCAAAATCTAGTGAAAAGCTATGTCAGTAAAGTAGAAGTTGTTATTGCTGCAAATTAGGTTTACTATGGTTTTCATATCAGGTAAAAGGGTCATAACATGAAGTACACAGGCATGAAATCTCCATAGACTAACAGTGGCAGTAAAATGGGATGTGACCTCAGTGACTCTCCTCTAACTGTCCTGCCCTGTTAAAACAGAATGTTTAGCCAGCATTGACTAAGAACTTGCACTGACCTTGAAATGAATTGGAATGCAACTGTGAGCGTATTGTCCTACATTATGCCTTAGCCTTACAGACTTGTTCCAAAATGTAATGAAAAGTCTTATCAGAAGAGTGAAGGCTGTTATAGCTGCAAAGAAGCGATGGGCAAGTTTTGTGGATGTCCAAAAAATGTAGGATATATTGTTATAGAAGTTCACAAGGAAATGACTGTGAAAACACAACAATCAATAATAGTAACAATAGTAATGATTAATGACATTTTGTCAAATTGAAGTGAAGTATTTTATAAATAACTTAATCAGAAAAGGTTACCTTGTTCAGTAGAAGGGGTGACCTATAAAAAAAAAAAAAAAAAAAAAGATAATTGTGAGAGAAAGGCTGGAGTGCAGCTGAATTAACTACACAGAACGGAAGACATTAACTGCTAAACTGAAATAATTTTAGCCAATTCAAATACAAAGGCTATTTTCAGAGCTCATGTATTGCGAATAAATGTTCTCACGTTCTTAATTGGTGATAAAAAACAGGACAACAACTAGCGCTGATGAAATTAGAAAATGTGTGTGTCTGTGGGGAAGGGGGGGGGTACAAATTAAACAGATTTTTCATCTAGTCCTTGACCTACAGTGTATGTAGCTTAAGAACTATCCGTGGATACGGTATTTATAGACATATCAAAAATGGCATATGCTGTTATAGCTAGCATATGAATATACCTGAAAAGGATGCCTTAAATGACCAAATTAAAATACTATCACTATTATTTGGTATGAACAGCATCATGGTTATTAG
Source organism: Parotocinclus spilosoma (assembly GCA_033117975.1). Taxonomy (NCBI): domain Eukaryota; kingdom Metazoa; phylum Chordata; class Actinopteri; order Siluriformes; family Loricariidae; genus Parotocinclus; species Parotocinclus spilosoma. The sequence continues at coordinate 9,795 of JAVSBV010025832.1, read as the reverse complement.
TTGAGGTGGTTAAGAGCACGTGCTTCCTTTGATCTTCAAATAACAGTAGACTAAAATGACTGCTACTGCTTTTTGAAGGAAGTCAAGAATGCATTAATAGACAGAATTATGAACAAAACAAAATATAAACCAGATGAAACAGACACTTAATGAGTGAAAGTAATTCAGCTTATACAGTTATACCTTAGAGAGAATATACACGTAGTGGGGGGACAAACAAAGGAGTACTTCTCACAATAGGATGGGTATAAACAATTATGAACACCATTTATAGCTTGTTAAAAATAAAACGTGGAAAGTGATCCACAAAAACACAAGTAGCTTCCAAAAAAAAATCTCTAAACACATCAACCGAGTTAGAACAATCCCTAATTGTGAGTTAACAAGCTTAAGGCCAGTAAGGATGAATAACGTACCTCTGCTTTCAAAACTGCTTCTGCACATTGATCTGAAGTGCGAATTGATTTTTGAGGTGACCAGCTGGAGAGAAAAGGAAAACGCAATATGCTAGCGTGCAACAAACCAACAAACAAATAATTAATATTGGAATCTAGTATTTTAAATTGAATTATTTATTATTATTATATTATTTTAATTTAAATTACTAATAAAAATGGTAATTAGATTCAGTACAGTACTGTATATTGTAGCATCGTACTGACAGAGCTCTACAGTGTCTTTGCGGTTTTATGGCCAGAACATCATTCATTTTCATTCACATTCTTATCCACTTCATCCTGGACAGGGTCATGGGAGAACCAGTACCTGACAGGATGCAAAGCAGAAACAACCCAAGACAGTGTGCCAATCGATTGTAGGGAATATACACTCATACAAACACTCTTACACACACTTACACACTATGGGCACTTTAAAGGCACCAACTAACCTAACATGCATGTCTTTGGACTCTGGATTAAACTGGAGTACTCAGAGAAAACCTACATGGACAAGGAAGGGCCTCTATTGTCTATAATAATTCATTATAATTTTAAGGCCTTGGTCATGTAAGCATTCAATCATCGAATGGTCATTAAATGGCACTTAGCTGTATTTTTTAAATAGATGCAGTCTGACACGCCTTTCTATAGGAGCTTATTCCTTATCCAGCAAGTTAAGATAAAAAAATTCAGGATTATCTGTGGGGACCTACTCTAAACGTAGTTGGCAGGTGCTTTTAATGATTTTTTTGAGACTCGTGATTAAGACTTTTACTAAATGCATACATAACATTCAAATGAACAGGTTGGTGTTATATAGGTTGAACTTCCCTAAGGACCAAAGCACAACCTAGTTTTTAAATAAATGATGTTAGGGTGACTTTCCAATCCAACTCTGCACACACATGGGTAGAGGTTCATCTTTCCTGGGGTAAGTAAACATTAATCTCTTTAGATTCTTTTCCCCCACAGCAGAAGGTGAGCACAGCAGCACAGAGCTGATTGGTGAGCTCTACATCTCTCCTTCACTGTAGCTGAACTGGGTTGACCTGGCTATGTTGCTGGAGGATTTTTAAATATTGAAGCAGAGTTGCACATATTGCAACAGAATGACCCAGCCTCAAGAAATTGTGAGTTTAAACCCCAATAGTGTTAATGCTATTCTTTGCTACAAAAGCTTTTTTTTAGTCCTGTTCTCTGAATGGGAAGGATGAGACTCTTGTCTTTCCTACTGATCAGTGACACAACCAATTATGGGCACCAGAGTGCTTGTTTACAGAATGGACAGTTATCTTTATAGTTCAGCTGCCCATTTGTGTTAGATGGATGAGTCGTGAGCTGTAGTTTGAAGAAACGCAGTCTCTGACTTGAAAGCATCTCAGATGAGACACATGATAGCTCTCACCCCCCTGTTTGGGTATAGCTAGTGGGTGGGAAAATTGGGTTAAAATAAATGGGGCTGGTCTGATCATTTCCACAAAATAAACAATTTATTGCCAAGCTTAAGACATACCACGTCTCCCATATTTTTATAGAGGTTACTGACACCTGCAAATTATAGATATAATTTTATGCATCGTTTGTATTTTTTCCAAAGCTAGTGAGAGAGAGAGAGAGAGAGAGAGAGAGCACACGCATACGCACATTAACAATTAACAATGCTAACATTATTTAACATTATATAACATTATTCAAATCAGCTGGCTAAGTGTTCTTTCTTTTCTGCTCCTTATTATTAAGGATTATTAAGTTACTACTAACTACATGTTTTGATTTGGTGTTGTATGTTAGCAAAACTATGGTTGTGATTTTGCAGTTCTACTTTGATTTAATAAGCTCTTGACTTGACTTCAGTAGTCTTTCAATGCGATACTTAAGTACAGTCGATTCCGGCTAATAGGACCACCGGTTTATGGGACTAGCCACTTATTCTGACCAAATCCTAAAGTACCGAAACAAATCCTATCATATACGTGTAATTTTATTTGCTTATTTGGACCAAAATTCTGTTTAATCGGACCAAAGAGCATGTACAGTATGTAATATCCGTGAATTAACTCTTCGTCTCTGGCATAATTCCTCCTGAGTTTCTTCCCCAGCCCTCTACTGCCACCTACAGGTCTTTGCCTAACATTTCCATTTACTACAAAAACAAGCCACTTAAGCTACAGCGAAAGCACGTCAAATCACACTGGATAAGTTATTTAAATGTTGACTGGAATTCAGTAAGAACTTGTTTTTACAGTATTATGCTTTCAAATGCTGAGTACTTTATACATAATATATTAATACATAATGCATTGTGTTGTAAATCGTTTCCAAAAACTTTCCAAAAACGTTTGCAAATTTATTGTTCAATGAACAAAGTTGGTAAGTAATAGTAGTTTTTGTTTGTACGTTCGCTATACATTTAAATCGTACAATAAAGGTTTAATAAACATTTAATATGTTACAAAGCATGTCCCGTCTTGTAACATAGAGCATGTTTATTTAATCGGACCAGCCGTTTATTAGGACCAAAACTATCGCGTTCCGATGTGGTCCCATTAACTGGAATCAACTGTATACTTACTTAAGTAATATTTAAAATTACCTGACTATACTTTAAAATAATAATTATTTACAAAAAAGTAACAGTACTGTTACTTGAGTTCAGTTTTGGCTACTCTAGCCACCTTTGTTAAAGACTTGCTCCTCTCATCGTATCGTATCGTATCGTATCGTATCGTATCGTATCACATTGCTTCTTAGTACGATTAGTATCGTATAGTTTTTTACTGTTTCATATCGTATCGTATGATAATATTAAATTTCGTATCGTAACAATTCATATCGTTTCATATCATATAATTTTGTTTCATTTTGTATTGTATTGTTTCATTTTCTTTCGTATCATATCAGATTGCTTTGTATCGTTTCATATGTACAGATTTTAACGTGAGATTTTCTGCATATTTGTGCCAACTTGGTTTACAGATAATCACATTTAGATTTTTAGAAGATTTTGAAAAAACAAATAAGGATATACTTTCTACTTTTTGATGTACATGTGCGTAAATACTTATCAATACGTATATCTTCTGTTGTAGGGGGTGAGATTAATGATACCTGAAATGAGTTTTTGCAGGCAGGTTTTTGGACAAATGACAATTAGCCTGGTATACAATACATGCTAATCAGGAACACATCCAAAACCACCAGTAATTATAGAACACTGATGATGATCTCATGTGGACTGTTATCTGAATATAATAGTGGAAATAGATTATGTTTAGCAGATGCTGCCTGCTTGTAAATCCCTACATGGGGTTCAGTCTGTGTTAATCTACCAGTGATGTAGATGATCTCAGAGTGCCAGTGTGACAGGTGGCTCAAAGAGAATGAGTGATTTCCTCTGATAAGTATACCACAGTTAATGCTGTTTTAGGTCCGAGTTTGTTCTCCCCTCTCTCGATAAGGATTGTTATAAAGCTTAATAATCCGATAAGCTGTTTCGACTGGAAAAAAAGGGCTAAGGATTGTCTTGTAGCATTGTGTCCTAGGGCTTGGCTGCAGTAAACAGATCAGGTTGCTTTGGCACCGATATGCCAGTCTGGCTCCAACCCTTAGCCTCTTCTCTGGGCCACACTATTGCTTATCCAGTCCAACAGTTTCAAACATGGCCACTTAATCACTTACAAAGCTTTGACACAAAAAATTCGTCAGACAACCTGCTTGAAAAACCATGGAACAGCTTCTGTATGTTACCCAATAGTAGTGAATGTGAACTGAATGAAATCAGCCTATAATAAAAAAATAAGCAATCTTCACTGCAAAACCACAAAGTCTGTTTAGTATTGTTGTCAGTACCTGTACAGTTTGGTGGAGACCTGATTGTTCTTTTAATATGCAAATAATCTACTGCTATTGTATGTAAATGGAGAGCAGGGAACAAAATGCTAAAACCTAGTAAACAATACCAAGACCATGATACAAGAGACTATTTCTGAGCCCTTGTAATTCAATTTCTGGGTTGCAGTTATGATATTACACTTCATAACTAAAAGTATGTAGACATCTTATTGAGCTGTTGCTCTAACAAGTTAAAGCTAGTTCATCCATACGCATTGCTAACAAGTGGACAATCATGTTATAAACTGCTTCCAGAAACCACATTAGCACAAGAGCTGCTTTGCTGGGCTTCATGGATTGGATACGCCTTACACAAGCTTAAAATCGCTATGTATGCTATTAAAGCCTGGCTAAAAAATTCAAATTACTTATATACCACTTTTCAATGGGACATTGTAAGCAGCTTTATTATTATCTAAGCTCAAACTCAAATAGAACAAAGAATACTAACGGCTATAATAATAAATAGCCTTGGAAGGACCAAGAATCAAAAAGTGACCCAACATCCTTGGATGGCTTGGATTATCTATTTAAGAATTTACATTTTTTTCATTAATAAGTTTCTAATAATAGCTTAAATCAACAGGCAAATAAATATTAAGGAAGAATATATTTAAAAAATAATAATAATACAAATAAAATGTAATTTTATAATAATAATTATAATATTAGAATATAATAATATAATTATAATTTCTTAGCTTTGTAATGCTTTGTAGTGCTGGTCTTGTGTCAGTGCTCCAATAACACATGCACCACATCCAGCCTGCACTAGGCCATCTTGCTCTATTTAGCTGATCATGCATAGAGTGTATAGTTTTAGTCTTAACTCTGTGGTATGATAAAAAGAGACCAGGTGAGCATGCAGAGAAATGTATTGGCCCAGTGTGGCCTATTCCAATATAACAAGTAGGAGAGGTTAGTGGGAAAGTCTCTTGTGCCAAAACCTTGCAGTTTTTAAATATATAGCTTTTGTGCTTTGTTGATTCTGGTTCAGGTTGGATTGTGTTCTTGGGCTACTGCTTACTCGTACTAACATGGGGAATTGGCTACTAGGCAGAATACAAAGTGTTTATGTAAGTCGTTCTGGATTAGGGTGTCTGCTAAATGCTGTAAATGTAAGTTAGGGAATAGAAATTATTAAAAACAATCTTCAATTATCTAAATATTATCTATCTGAACCAATGAACATTACCATTAACAATACAGTTTGTACAATCCGTTGTAGTAAAATCCATTTAAAGTTGGTTCTATTCTAAAGTTGAGGCTGAGTGGCTCTACATAACAAAAAGATGAAGCTAAATATGAAGGTATTATGTGTTGCTTTCCCCTAGAAATAAATTACTAAACAAGCCAGTGTTTTAAATGTCACATGAGATTTCAGAAAATTAGAAAATCATTCATACTTCAGGAACGATGACTTTAATTCTTCAGTAATCTACACTGCAGTGCTTAATTTGTAAAACATCAGGTAAGGGAACATGGAGCAGTCCCGGTCAGCATGCTGGCATTAGCCTAAGCGAACTATTCCCGGAACGTAGAAACACAGAAGCGATCTTAATGCAAAATGTGTTTCAGTAAAATTTAAAATATAATATCTACATTAATTAAAAGACTTACATTGTCATAATGATCAGTTGTCTTTTTTTCTCCATTTGCAAACCTCACAGTCCGCAAGCTCTCCTGAGGTGCCAGTGCACAGTGTACTGATTCTATGACAGTTACAATCAAATAAAATCACTATTCGAATAGTAAAAAAATGACTAGTTGGCCAGCAACCAGTTAGCCTAATCTAATTAAAAATTTTTTTTAAAAAATGGGATCTCTGGAGCTAACCTGCAACCTGTAATAAAGCTCATTTCATCTGCCCACCTTACAGATGACTTTTTTTGTAAATAGTCTGCAGCAAATATCAATGTCATCCACAACAGAACAGAGGGTAATGTTACAGAGAAATCAGAGAAAAAGTCAGCAGATAGTTTAAAAGAAGCTGGTAAAAGAACACAGAGTTCAGACAGTAGATGACTGGAAAAGAATAGAACCCCAGTGAACTCTTGTGGGATGAGTTCAAAAATCATTTGGTATATACAAGCCTATATGATTTGGATTTAAAATCTATATTGTAGTGATAGACAATTTATTGAAGACTGGGAGGTATAGGAAAGAATATGGATTTACATGGGAAACATTTTTTTAGGCAGAGTACTCAGAAACAACTGAGCATGAGCAGCTGATTAAAATTTACAAAAAAGGGATCAACTTCTATTGTGTGGACATGGTTCGGTTTTACAAAATCAAACATTATCTGTAAAGTTTGCCCCTTAATGGTTGTATCTGGAGATGGCAATCCAAGCAATCTTTTTGCTGTAAAGCAGTTACATGAAATAAAAAAAATATATCTGTGTTTTCCAAACTGGAGTAAAAGAACATCGATTGCCACCAGTTAATCCAAAGAGTAACCAATGTTTGAAAGGTTTGTTGAATGCTTTGCTCTAGTAAATCTATATGACAAGAAAACAACAAGAGCAATTTAGGATTTCACTGAACTGAACAACAATACTTTATATTATTTTGTCCCACTTAGTCTTAGAAAGAGATAGAGAGTGTGACAGAGAGGTAAGTTCTGCGATACAAAATTACAATGATTAACAATTTTACAAAAATAAACATTGATTTTGTCACGCTAATAATGCACCATCATTTAAAAGAGAGGCAGTGAGTAAGATGAGTAGGAGAGGGAAAACTAGAGATGGAGGGAGAGTAGGGGACAGGAAGAAAGCGACCGAGAGGGTAAAATAGCAAGAGGAAGACAGATTAATGTAGAGAGACAAGGGGGGTTGGGGGGATAGAAGGAGTAAAAGAGAGTGAGTGAGCGTGTCAACTAGAGAGACAGAAAAAGACAAAGAAAAAGGTGGTGCGAAAACAAGAACTAGAAAGCAACCGAGTCAGAGAGAGTATACGGATTACTATAAGTCAGGGTGTGAAAGACAGAGAGGAGTGTTTAAGCGTACCAGAGACGGCTTGTGTGTGAAAGAGCTGGTTGTCTGTACGTGACAGAGAGAACCAAAAAGACAAAGCGCATTTGAAAGAGAGACTCTGTTGTGAGTATATGAGAAAAAATGTGAGAGAAGCAGAGACAGGGAAGCAAATGAGAGATGATATGCAATGCACAGGATTATGGTCAATTTCAAACAAATGCTTGATAAAGAATACTATCATTACAATAAATATATTTATAATTTACATTTACAGCATTTAGCAGACTTACAATATATACAGTCTTACAATCCAAGCAATTGTGGGTTAAGGGCCTTGCTCAAGGGCCCAACTGTGGCAGCTTGGCAGATAATAGTAATTACTTAATTCATTTTCTTATTTTCTTAATGATGCTCAGGGTCGTAAGAGAGCCACTGCCTTGGACAGGCAGCACAGGGCACAAGGCAGGAACAAGCCTAGACAGGGTGCCAATCCATCATAGAGCACATACTCATATACACTTATAATGTTGGAGGCTACCTGTGTAACTGGAGTAAACCCTCATGGACACAAGGAGGATATGCAAACCCCACACAGGCGGAGTTTGAGTTCAGGATTGAACAGGCAATGCTGGAGCTGTGAGGTGACTGCACTAACCGCTGTCCCACCATTCCACCCTTGTTGATGGCTGTGATAGTGTATAATAAAGCTGATGTTTAATGTAAAAAAAGTTGCTTAAAATGCACTTTGTTTATAATTTAATGAAAATGTGATTATTATAATATGTATAGATCAATGGCATTTCCATCTAACTTTCTTGTCTTGTTGCCAATGGGTTTCGATTTGTTGCGTAACATCGCCAATATGATACCAATTGTATCTAGGAAATCATTTCGTAATTTTGCTCTGTTTAATCTCGAAATAAACAGAAATTATAAATACACCATTCCGTCTAATATAATTACATGAAACTATTTTAAAATGATAATCAAAACTATTAAAATTGGATTTTGCATGACTGGACCGAGGCAGGAAATAGAAAAATTAAAGAATAGGAAACAATGCGGAGAACAATGCACAAAGGTAATTTATTTGACTAAACAATGAATAAAGCAAAAAATATAATGCTTGCCTCCCAGCACTGAGTCCAGTTTGGATTAAAACCTAATCATTTCCTGGTAGTCCTAGGGGTAACTGCATAAAACACAGTTATTGTTTCCATTTACAATAAGCTCTAGTGTATCATGTAATTACAGATGTCTGCGGTTCCTTGTGAACACAGTCTATTAGTGTTGCTGCACTTCATTTGCAGCAGGTCTCTCCAGACCAGTTTGAATCCATTTATGCTCTGTAATTGACAGAAATCAATTACACACTTAAAAACAGCAACAATTTCTGAGATTTAAATTGTGCTACCACACATAGGTTCATAATGACTGAGAAATCACTTTTTAAGAGAAAACAAAGAAAGAGCAGGATAATGTTTTCTTTAAATGGCACACTAGCAAAAAGTGTTACAGGCATTTAGAAATTATTTGCTCTGGAAGGCTAATTTAACAAATTGCCAACTAATAAGGTGATTGCACCGGTGCACTGGCCTAAACCCCTCTTTGCACATCTTAGCAGCAACAAGCCTTAATTATATAAACTTTCAACACTCAAGATAAGATATAAATGATACACAACTAATTCTGTAGCTTCCCTTCTATAACGTAACATGATCTGTGAATACTTAATACTTTAACATGGGACTGTGGTAGCCTAGCAGTTAAGGTACTGGACTCTGGACCTCCAGGGTTCAAATCCCGCCTCTGCCAAGCTGCCACAGTTAGGTTTTTGAGCAAGACCCTTAACCCACAATTGCTTGGATTGTAAGACTGTATAAGTTGTACGTCGCTCTGGATAAGGGCGTCTGCTAAATGCTGGAAATGTAATGTAATGTAACATGATCCAGTGTATCCGGTAACATTAAACTGGCTATTTAACAAAAAAGCAAAATACTTAATTTATGTAATTCAATCACAAATGCTCCCTGATAAACTGATTGAATCTAAACAGGGTTTATGACATAATTTTGCAGCTTTACAAAAATTATTTGTTCAACGTCTGCAAGTGAGCACAAAATTCGCCACAAGCCACAATTTTGATCCATTAACTAAAATAATTTTTAGATAAACTTTTAATTAGTTTAAGTAAATTATCCAAATTTTGTATAAAGCCATATGGCTATTTGCATTAGAGTGTGATTAAATATTTATATAAATTCTCATTTATGAAACTCTAGCATCTAACTGAAAGTAAAAAAAAAAAAAAAAAGCTCCTCTTTAGGGGATTGTATTCAGTGCCTATGTGGATATTTGCATCACACATGTAAATAATTTATACTACTGCTGATCATTTATATAATATTATAATATATATATATATATACACTACCGTTCAAAAGTTTGGGGTCACCTAGACAATTTTGTGTTTTCCCTTAAATCTC
>JAVSBV010025821.1:0-40256 GCA_033117975.1 Parotocinclus spilosoma | reverse complement strand
CATACTAATATTTGGTATACCTAAATACCCCACCCCCCATACGCGTCTATCGGCACTGAAAGCCCCCGGAATGTTACCACTATCCCTAAAGGGGATAAAGGTGATAAAGGGGATAAAGCTGTTCGGAACCAGGTCGAATTCTTTCAATTCTTACAAGTCTTACAATTCAAGCAATGGTGGGCTAAGGGTGGGCTAGGCCACTATGGGATTCAAAGCAATATAAAGGTGAAAGCACCCACAGGATTTATTTTTTCTTTTTGGTACATTCCAGTGCACCATGGTAGAGTATTAGAAGACTGCTTTATATTCTGCCATATGGTCCTATGGACTTAAAAAACACATGATAATATTTCTTTCATGCCTTGCTGACGGCACGTTTACACTTCAGCTTGTCTTTCTCATGTGTATCTGTCACATTCAAATAAAATGAATGGGATGATTCATTGTCTCTGTTTTGAAACAATGGCCACAGTTTTCTGGTGGATGCATTCAATTTTCAGCCTTGTAACAATATTGTCTTCTTCTCTTTCATTTTCAAGAAGGTTTAGGTTTTCTGCTTTGTTCCCTGTAACTGTCCTGCTCAAATTTTCACCAACGTCTTTGCTTTACTCCTACTAAATTGAACTATTTCTAGTTTAAGATCTTATTTATTCCACCAATCTGCTGTAATGGTAATGATGGGCTTGCTGTCATCTTAATACATAGTTTTTTCCTTAATTCTTATATTTTATTTATTAATAACATAATAAACATTTTATTATTATTATTATTATTATTATTATTATTAATAATAATAATAATAATAATAATAATAATAATAATCTTCCTCTTCTAGGCTCTTTTCTATAACTTGTTTTGCTTCTACTACTTTTTCTCAGTACAATTATTATAGGGCTTGTGCTAAAATCACTACTGCAACTGGACAAAGGACAAGCAAACAAATACCATAACAGCATATGGGACCAAGGGACAGTAGTAGCAAAGCTGATTTGATATTTTTCTGCTTGATTAGCCATTTTATGAGGAACCCAACCAAGGCTTTGTCTTCCTGCATTTTCTATTTCCTGGCAAGAATGTGGAACTGAATATGTTGGGTGAACTGTAGTATGCACTGGGAGACTTTTATTTTGACAGTCTATCAAATGTCACCTTTAACCTTTAAAGCAGGTATAAATTAACCCATTTTGCAAAGCCACACCTTTTGTGCCATGCTAATCTGTTGGAAGGATGTTTGCAATTTCCAACACAGCATCTGTAAGTATTTGTTTTTGTTTTGAATTTTACAGTAATGTTGTATAAGTTATATTTCTTGAGGTCTAGGCATCATTTGAGTTACTATAAATAATGTGGCCATCAATTAAAATTGTTTCATTTATATGGTTTGGAAAAACACATACCAAGCATTTGCTTAACATATCAGTTTGAGATTAGCAAACCATTGGGTTGTTGTGGCTGCTATGACTATGCCACACCAACCATTGTTTTAGCCAAATCCTAAGCATTGACACTTTTAGAACTTCCTGTCCTTAAAAAGGACTACTTAAGTTTATAAATGATGATGCATGGATCGATTATTATGGCTCAGATCTGCACCAATACTGGCCCTGATTGGAATTCAGTCAGGCATGTCCGATACACATTTGGTTATTGTCTGTAAGATGTAGTTTTTTCTTCACTTGCTCTTTTCATGTATTGAACCATGAACCTCAAAAACCATATGTTTTATTAGCAGAACAGAAATCTCATACTTTGCTCTCTGGGGGACTCACATGCTCTCTCTTCCACCCAAAATTGGTTTTATTCTTCTGGTGTCCTTTTGTGTTCCCTGGCTCCTCACTATTCTGAATTTCAGGCATTTTCAGGATTTAATCAAATACTCATGTATACATAACCAACTTTGTATAGTTCACAAACCTGTACTAATCCTAAGTGTTCATTTGCATCCCTTGTGCAAGTCAAATCATGCCTGTGTGATCAAGTTGTCTCACTTTTTATTTCAATGAGGCCATGATTGTCATTGTAACCTACCAAATGGATACTCACTGTTATTAAAGACTTAAATTAACATGAGGCTGTGGTGATGCTGCGGTAGCCTAGCAATTAAGGTACTGGACTGATGGTCCAGGGTTCAAATCCAACCTCTGCCAAGCTGCCACAGTTGGGTCCTTAAACAAGACCCTTAGCTCGCCATTGCTTAAATTGTAAGACCGCAATCTCTGATCAGTTGTAAGTCTCTCTGGATAAGGTCTTCTAAAAGACATCAATGTAAATAACTTTAGTAGAGTTTTGCAACTATGTAGGCTATAGCTTCAAGTGAGCAAGCCTACTGTAATGCAACAGTGGCTAGATAAAAGTGGATGCAATGAGGATGCTTAACATAAGAATTAAAATATAATTGAATAATACAAAATGTATAATAAATACAATTTAGGATAAAAAACATCAATGAACATCAATATTGCAAGTTGCAACAAGTTTGGTAGCTGGGTTGTAGTGTTACTGTGGGTTGTATTGTTACTGTGTGGTTGATATGATGGTTACTCATTGGTTCTATTTTGTTGCTATGGAGCCAAATGATGGTTGTGGTGTCCCAGGTGGTTGCTACAGTGTTGCGCGGTGGTTGCTAGGCAGCTACTATGGTATTTCAGATGGTTGTGATGGTATCCCAAATGCTACTGTGGTAATCCACGTGATTGCCAATTTTTTGCACCCCATTCATTCATATTGAGGAAAAACCTGTTTCTAGGCATGAACTGTGTCCAGTCAGAAAGTTGTCCTCAAGCGTGAATTGCCTGAATCAGAACAAGCAATGTGGAATAGGAACAGTTCTGATGACCAGTTACACAGAGGAATCCATACGTAACAATAAAGGAGGGGAAACAAATGAAGTGAAATAATACAAGTTGACTAATAAAAAGTTTAACCATAACTATTGATTACAATGAATTGCAGAAAATAAATTATACTTACAAATGCTCACAAAAATTAGGGGCTGTTTCAAAATGAAGTATCCCATAATGAAATATAGCCCAGTTTTTGTGAGCAGTGTAGTAGAACATGTTAGTGATGTATAAAAAATGTTAGTGATGTATGAACAAATAGTTCCCCTTCTAATTCAATGTCTACTGCATTTTCATGAGTCTGACAGACCATGAATATGGACCCTGGGACATGCTTTGTTTTTTTTATCCCAGTAAGGGAGCAGAAATAAGACAGTAAGGGCTTCAGGATAAAAAAAAGCTCCCTAGGCAGGTGAGCTTTTTGGTTCCCAGGTTGTGTTCACTTGCTACTTATCCTTTCTCAGTGTCCTCGCTCTCCCTTTAGTCCACCTTCACTCTCTCCTCTTCACTAGCTTTAAGGAGTAAAGGAGAATTGGTTAGAGACCTGTAAAGGCATCGATTGCCATTCTCAGAGCAGTGCTTTGGCTCGATTTGTCTCCTGCAGATGTGAATTTATGCTTCACAAGGCAGGCTGGAGGCTTCGGGTGTGAGACGTTTAACAGCACACAGATAGCAGATGTGAATAAAGATCTCGGGAGCTTCTATGCCTAGCTGTCACAGAACTAAAAGTGAGACTGATGGGAAAGAAAACAAGTTTTTGTTGTTGTTGTTGTTGTTGTTTTGTTTTTTTAATTGAAAATGGTCAATCTAATTGGTGTCTAAAGGCTTGTTTTGTTTGAACAATGATTTCATCGCAGTCCTCTGCATGATCAAAGCATGGTGTCGCAGAGGGTCTTTGGGCCGTGCTAAATATTGGACAGCCCTGATTATTTTCCTCCAGGCTCTCACATAAGCTACATATTTGTTAACCAGTGTGAAGATTTATCCACGAAGTTGAGATGAAAGGCGAGTGGCGTCATTATTTGCTGAGGCATTCTTATTAAATCGGTGTCTTTCACACCAATGACATTATTAAACTCATTATGGTCATAAGTCACTCCATTGCGTTGCGTGAACAGTTTTAATGAAACAAGACACAATTTCCATTTGCGTCATTTAGCAGGCGCCCTCATCCAAAGCGACTTACAATTAATACATCTTACAATTCAAGCAATTGTGGGTTAAGGGCCTTGCTCAGGGACCCAAATGTGGCAGAGGTGGAATATGAACCCTGGACCATAGTCTAGTCCATTAACCACTAGGCCACCACAGTCCCACAATTCAGTGATAGTGATTGTTCCAACCAATGATTCAAATCATCAGATACAAACATTCTGCTCAACTGACAAGTCTTTAATCTTAACTGAAAAAAGACCAGCTATCCAGGATATAGAAAGCAAAAAATTGGGCAGGGGAAGAAAAAAAAAAGACAAAATAAAAACATTGGAGAAGCATTTCAAGGAAAAAAAATCCTTCTTTCCAGCAGTTGCATGGTGTTGGCATTTGGCAGGGTGGTGGTGCTCATGTTTTGGGGTTTTGTGGCACTGGAATGGATAGAAAGAATCTATTCATAACTAGGGGTGCAAGATAAATTAAATATGCTAACCAATCACCGTAGTGAGTGGTTTTTCTTTAAGAAAAGTTACAATTAAACAGAAAAAAAAGCAAAATGGCCCTGCCATATCATTTAGCTACATAAAAAAAGATATAAAGGAAAGGTACATATTTCACAACTATAGCTAAAAGAACAATTTGTAACTTAATTTGATTTGAACAAACCCAATGCCCTTAAATCATTAGGACTCTGCCTGTGCTCTGAATTGTGCAATGTAGATTAGTCAAAACTGAGTCATGAGTCAGCACTGGTAACAAATATAAGTGGCTGAGCTGTATTTGATGTCCTGAATTCGGAATTATTGACAGCGCTGTGCCGTTTGTGTGGCTTTGTTTGTTTGTTTCAGTTGTGATAATAAATGAGCACAGAATCCCCATTTGTTGTCCTTGGTTGGCCAACACAAAGCAGTGAAACCTTTCAGCAGTCCTTGTACAAACACGTTAACCTAATCTTAATACACAATTTCTGCACATCTTGTCTGAATGTAAAAATACCAAAAAGAAAGTATATCTAGATTCATGAGTGACATTTTCAACAAAGACAAAGCACCAGCAATTATATACTTAACTCATAAACCTGAAGGGTCTTTTTTAAACGTAAAAGGAAGAATTAAATGATGGAGAAAAGGACTAACCATGCCTTTAAAGCAACCAATAAAGGTTAACTATGGCATTTAAAACCATAAATAAATAAATAAATAAATAAATACACAATGTTGTTGTAGTACATATTTAGTGGTCTATATGTAGCACCTCACTTGTATCCAGTGAATCCTGATCCGCGTGAATCTTAACCTTCCACATTTTTGTACCCATTTTGCCTCAGTCTATTTGATCAACCTTTCAAACTGTATTCCATAAGCCATGGTTCCCACTGATCTCTCGTCGTATCCAATCTGTTAATGGAAGACGTGGGACACCAAGCTTGAGAACAAGATTGAACCAGCTTAGACATGGGGATGACACTTGGGTCAAGATTAAAGTCATGGAGATGCAGTCCTTCACAGACGCAATATTTCAGGGGAGTGTTACATCAAAGCAACTCGATGACCTTCTGTGGACAGACAGTGACCTGGAAAGCTTCATGCAGTTTGTGGAGAGGAGTAATCAGGTTCTAGCTGCACCATTTCTACACACAAAGCAATCTGTCCTGCTGTGAAATGCCATGTGGAGGTACAGTGCAGTGTCAAGTGCTTGATTTGGATGAATCTGACACCATAAGTCTGGTTCGTCCTTATGACAAGGATGCTCCAGAGTCAGTATAAAGTGTTTTGTCTCGACTGTTGTGATGTTTGTGGCCTTCTCTACTGTTTTTTTTTTTTTTATTAAATGGGTGCATATTTAATTCAATATTCAGTCGTGTGCTGTTTTAATGCCCATCCGAGCAACGTCCATTTGCTTTAAACACTGAAGTCTATAACTATAAGCAATCAACATTTGTGTAACTACCTTAAATGTTGTGTGGTTGCTTGTTTATTGCCTCACATTTGGACTAGACTGTTTTAACTTTGTTTGTTTAGATGTTCTTTGCGCAAGTCAATTTTTTTGTTGTTGCATGAATTAGTTTTTGCTACCTGTTTTGTGCGTGCATGTGTGCGTCCTATTGTAAGTAGAACTTGAAATGATTGCCCACTACCTGTATATCCTATCTACAAATATATCAAATGGTTCATGTTCACGCACTGATTTTCTGTTTCATCTGGCTGAGGGTAATATCACGTCAGCTATTGGTTTACAAAGTAACAGTGTAATTAACTCAAGTCTGAACAGTTGTGGTTCATGCAGTTCACTCTGAGTGTTTCAAGTTTGCAGTGATTAATCCAAACTTAGTGGTGCAAGTGTTTTGTGATTGTGGTTTATTCACAAATGCCTATTTTAGTCACAACCACCTTGTTTAAATATGCTTGTACACCTGTAGCAGATACTAGAAACACAAATTTGTGTCCTTAAAATAGAAAATAAAAGTGAAATGGGCTGATTGTGAAGTTCAGGCTTTACTGAGTCTATCATGTAGGATCTACAGTACAATATCATTTTGAGACATCTAAGTGAAAATTGTGCCCATTTTATCATGAATGTATGAATGTAGTTTATTGGGAGTGTAGTAGGGACTGTGGTGGCCCAGTGGTTAAGGTACTGGACTATTGACCAGAAGGTCCAGGGTTCAAATCCCACCTCTACCAAGGCAGTTGACCCCCAATTGCTTTGGATTGTAAGACTGTGTGAATTGTAAGTCGCTAAATGTAGTAAATGAAGTTCTCAGTTTGGTTGTGTGGGGGAAATTTCTCTTATATTAGTAACTAAAACTGTTTGGTACTAAACTGCATGTTGTGAACCAAGTTCCATACAAAGTTTGGTTTGCATTTCTCGAGAGTCATACGATTGTGCTGAGCAGTCAAAGATTTGGGGTCTTAATCAATGATGGGACTCGAACACACAATATTCTGATTTATATTTCAAAGCCTTCGCCACAAATTTGTAACTTTTCGCCCCCTACGTAGTTGGTGATTCACCTCAAATTGGTATGTGAGCCTAACCTCAGCCCCACTTAGTATTATGGGCAGCACAATGGACATTTGTCAGCATAAGAACATGGGATGAAGGAAAGTAGGTGCTCTCATGGGACTGAGCTGTGCCACGGTAGCTGTCGGGGCAAGCAGGGTGAGCTGAGATCCCTGATTTGCGTCAGATTGCTAACGGTCGCTGACTGATGCAAGCTGACACACTGCAGCTCTGGCTTTGACAGCAGACTTGCAGTATCCCCATGTGCTGGTTATTAATTATTGGTGTGCTCTGCTTGTTAACTTTGATTACCATTGCCCATAGCATGGTGGAAAGACTGGTAGTATAGTATCAGGACAGAATTTGTCATTTTAACCCTGTTTCCAGTTTGAAAAGTGGAAGATTGCATTTAAGAATTCTAGTGAATTCATTGTAGAAGGGGAAACAAACTGAAGGGGCGGGTGAGAAAGCTTCTATTTGTGACATGGCCATCTCGTTTAGACCAAACTGGAATTAATTCAGCTGTCAGTATCACCTTAATCACTGAAGGGGTGGCACCTTTCAGACGGCTGCTTCATTACAAATGAGCACATGCCTGATGTGCTTCCTTCTGCATCCCTGTGGACCTGGGCAGACCAAATTGGAGAGCAAAATGTAGACAATAAATTCCTAAAGCATTGCCCCTTGGGAGGAAGTAAGATGTCATGTTACTTAATTATGTAACCACACGTTTGTTACTGTGACAGTATGATCTATGTGATAGATACGATTTTATCAATATACCATTAGTCCAACGCTATGGATAATTATGAAGTCCAGCATGGCATCAATAGTCCTTTATCTTCAATTGTTCGCTTGCAAGCCACTGTTGCAGTGATGGATGTGGGCATTTCTGTTGTGTGCATTGCTTGAGCATAACACCCTCTGGAATGTCATTCAGCCAGTAAAGGATCTAAGCCAGAGTCATTTTACTCCTGCTGGCCATTCGGTCTGAAAATATTTGTTTTTCTAAAAGTAATAAAGTACTACTAATTTAATAACAAAAAATGCATGCCATCAAATGTACACATGATGTCTTTTGAGGGTAAAAAGTAAAGATCCATAACAGACTATGTAACGCATGAATCATCTGCAAACAAATTGCTTCCTTGGCTAACCACAGCAAAGACCTTCAAAGCAAAAACGAGGAACCAAAAAATTGCATTCTTTAATCAAATGCTGCTTAATTGCTTAGATGTGACAATATTCAGTAATGCATTACATTATAATATTTAACTCAATGTTTATTATCAACTATTTAAAACTGTCACTGCTTTTTAGTTGAACAAACTGCAGCTTCACCAGGTTAAGCAATTCTTCATTTAAACATTGCGCTTTACTGCTTAATTGAAAAAGTTTTCCTAATAATTACACTTTTAGAAGTGTCCTTGCCAAGCATGTCTATCCTATTATACCCACATTATACCATCTTAGTCTGGTTTCCTAAATATCCATTTACTCAATAGTCCATTGTACTCAAATTGACTCAAGTCTCCCTATAGCAGTCCAATAGAGCACATATGGCATGTGGTGGAGTGGGAGATATGCATCATGAATGTGCAGCTGACAAATCTGCAGCAGCTGCATGATGTTATCGTGTCATATATAAATCATATAAAATCTCTGAGCAGTGTTACCAGTGCCTTTTTTGAATATATGCCACAAACTTAATATTGACCAACTTAATATATGTGCCTGATAATGAAAGTGTATGTCTGTGTGGGTTTCCTCCTTCAGTTCCTCCTACATTCTAGAAACTTACTTAGAATAAATGCTATCTAAGAGTCAGTGTGGTGAGAAGAGTCCAATGAACTGTGACTCCCTTTTTAAGGTTGGCTTCCCCAACCCTTAATTGAATTAACCTGGTCTGGGTGAAATGCATTAGGTCAACTGATGCAATGCAGTGGTGTTTTGTATATGGATGGTGTCTGCTTTGTGCTCTATACCGCCAGATAGGCCCTGGCCTTCCACAACCCATAACTGTATGTAAGAAAGGTATGTAATGAAAGGTAGTCTTGTACTTAAATCTGCTTATTTTTTATTGTAAACTTTAAAACCTATCAAATTAATTTGGTTTTTGTGGGTAACATTCTGACAATGCTGGTGCCTAAAGCTCTGTGATGTTGCATTTGTACCATGTATATAGATGCTGCATTCTTAACCTTCCTACTACAGAGCATAAATTAATTTTAATTAGATTTGTTTAGTCGTTAACCTGAGAGGTAACTGTGGCGCCATTTTCGGACCCTAAATGTCATTCCGTTCTTGTTCTGGTGCTTAATGAGATCTCTGACATCTTGATGATACCAGAATTGAGCTGTGCACCCAAGGTTTCCATCACTGAATGAGCTCTCATCACACCTACTCGAACCTTATTTAATTAAGATGAAGTACAAAGGACTAAAGGGCTTTGGGGTCTTATTTTGGAGTGAACCCAGATGGCTTATTAAAAATCACCATTGGCTAGTATTGTGTTCTTAAGGTTTCATTTAGGGTTAGTTGTATAATTTTGTATAATTGTATAATGTGACATTTTGGCCTTGCTGTACTTTTCCTTGCTGTCATTATCTCACACTGCCATTAACCAGTCATCTCTAGTGACCCAAATAATTGGGGCAACAAATTAGCTGCCGGGAAGTAAAACCCTCATAAAGTGAAGCTAGCACCTACAACCTGAACATTTCTTCTTTCCAGTACGCTAGTGAATTAACTGCATTACACTGAATCAGAAACAACATTAAGCCTGGCTTTAGAGCACACATCTTGAAAGGGGCACGAGGACAAAGCTTATAGGAGAAGTAAAGGGCAAAACTAAGTGAATACTGTATGATCTGAATGCTTAGATTGTAATATAAAGGGAATCTCTACAAAGAGAGGAAATGAAAGTGAATATAAGAAGTTCTGCATGCTGAGCCCAGTCCAGAAACCTCAGAGATGAAACAACAGGAGATGAGAGATTTGTGGTGAGAAAGAGATAGTTAGCAGGAGCAGCTAGTTGCTAGATATAAAGCAGCAAAAGAAAAACACCCCATATATTTCCCCAGTTGTGTTTAGATACCAGGCAGATACACATTTGCAGAGCCAGAAAACACTGGGCGGTGCTAAAAACGAATTCAGTCGATAGCTAAGGACATTAGTTGTTAATCACCCAAAGGAAGTGTTTTGGTGGTTTAACATAAAAAAAATGTTGCATTGTGAATAAAATCTTGCCTCTGTCATGATCAGAACTACAGCTCCAGGGTCTAGACGGTTAGTCAGCATTTTACAACTGCGGTTCCTGAGTTCAGATCCTGGGTGGGACTCTAAAAGTGAAAGCTCAGTATTGTTTACCCTGTGATGGGTAAAGACTGGCGAGACTGGTGGCCCTATCTAGGGTGTACCTCTACAGCCTGTAAATGATGCTTTGCTTTTCCTGTACATCAGTATCATTTCTAATGAACAAATCACACTGCAATTAGAGGTGACTTTTTATTATTGCATTCTAGCTGTTTGTGAATTATTTTGTGATTAAGGCAATAACAAATAAATGCGATGGAATAAACTTAATTATGTAATACACCTTTAACTGACACTACTTTTTAGATCCTACAAGTATACTACAGTGCATTCTGGGAAAGTGCATGTTAGTATTTCTGATACTTTGATTTAATATCAACATTATACACCATGTTGTACATTTTTGACACAGTCCTGCTGTTATGACCTGGGTTTAAGTCCAGATCTGGTCTATGCCTGTGGTGTGTACATGTTCTGTGTCTTGAGTTTACCCCCAACTCTTAAGACATGTCTGGTCAGCATGGTTCACCAGGCTGCATGTGTCCTGTAATAAATTGATGCGCTGTCTTGGGTTTGTTCTTGCTGATATATTCCCACTCCATCATACATTTGTTTTAATGCCTTTTCAGGATGTTGCACATGATGCACAGATTTAAATTCCTCTTTTTGTAGAAGCACCATTAATAGCTGTGCTCCTTACTGTTTAGCACGTCTCCCGTATAAGCTGTATTTAATTATGAATTAAAGGCTTGGTCTGACACATTTGAAATTCCATCAGAAATTCCAGTTCATAGTTCTAACCTGGGGCCAATGTCTCCCAATCAGGTGGTCTGATCTATCAGGTGGTTGACTCAGTGCTAATGTCAGTGCTGCATTAAGGTCGGTATAAAAATAAGTATGATTGCAGGGCAACGATTTCACTTTGTAGAGCGCTGCCAAGCCTGATGGTGTTTCTGCCTTTTCACAATAGTGACTTGATTACTGCCCTGCCTGTCCTCTTGCAAGTGCAAAAGGATTGTTTAGTGTAGGGCACTTCTCTCGGCACAGGTGTAAATAAACGGAGGTTCTGCTGTTCTGTCTGGCTGCAGATACCTACGGTATCGATTGCCTCAGGCTCTGCCCTTGGAGAAGGTTATTTCACACAGAATTACCCATTGAGCACTGAAAGCCACCTATTTGATGTGTCTTGAGAATGGGCGATACCTTCAGGCCTTCTGACACCAACTGCATCAGCCCAGTGTTGCTTTACACAAAGCTCTGACCCTCTGCTTTTTTGCGAGTCTGTCACTCATTCTAACACCAATTTTCTCTCTTTTGGTCTTATGTCTCAAGCTCTAGAAAAGAGGGCTTTTTTGAAACCTTGGTACAAGTTATGAATTCAGACTTGTCACTCGTCATATTTAAAAAAAAGTCTTTAGACTGAAAGGGATGTGTAGGTGTTTTATTGTGCGCCTGTCAGAAGATTGAGATACTTGATGGTATTAGTCACACTTTAATCACATGAATGGCATTTTTTGTTTCTTTCCGTTTGACCCTAAAGAAAGCTTTGCATTGCAAGAGCAGTTATCTAGTAGGTAAGAAGATTTTTAGACTGCGGTTAAGGTACAGCTAAGGTAATCCCATCTCTGCCAAGCTGCCACAGTTGGGTCCTTAAGCAAGGCCCTTAAAACACTATTGCTTGAATTGCTTGAATTGTCAGAATGTATCAGTTGTAAGTTGCTCTGGATAAAGGCATCTGCTAAATTTCATAAATGTAAATCTGCTAAACTTTATAAATGTAAATTTAGTTGCATTTAAAGCTCATACTTTTGGCACTATCTTCGTTATGTCTGTCTCACTAGTTTAATTTGGTTCTCGTTATCTTTTGTGGTTTTTGTAAAAAAATCAGGTGACTGAAAGCATAGTTATAATACCAAAGATGTCACCTTAACCAAAATGAAGCACCACAATTGACAAGACTAATAACAATTACCTTTATAGCTATATACCGCTTACAAAAATAGGGGGATATTTCCAAATATCCCATAACTTTTGTTAGCAGTGTAAATAGTGAAAAAATTAATTTTCTCTCAGCATGTATTTTACTTTTTTTTTTTCTTTTTTACATCTTTTACAAAAAAAGTGCATGACTAGTATCAACATGGCCTTGCGCTGCCATGAATAGCCATTGATGCTGATGTGCCGTTAAATGAATTATTAACCAAGCATAACATTATTTTTTTTCTTTGTCATAGACTACCTGTTCTTCCTCTAATGGAGCCATTTTTCTAGATGCTTGTAAAGCTGTTAGAGAGCTTGCTTTGTTTAAAAGTACTTTTATATAAACCTGTCTGACTTTTTTTGTGGCCATGGTAAAAGTAACAGGGAAAACAATAGCTGCTACTCTCACTGGCCTTCCTGGTGTAGTGTTTTCTGCCTGTACTTGTTGCTGTGGTGTGGCCGTTCTTTACACACATAAAGGGTAAAGATTGGGAAGAAGTTTAAGTGGTTGTGCCAGGTGTCTACATAAATGACCAACTGGTTGTGAGTACGCAGGGCCAAAAGGGGAAGTAGCCGCATAAAGACTTGTAGCTTATAGCTCCTGTAGAAAACAAACATCAGCATTGGAAGCAAATCCAGTGTCTGCGCCTGTGTGCGTGTCTGCGCCTGTGTGCGTGTCTGCGCCTGTGTGCGTGTCTGCGCCTGTGTGCGTGTCTGTCAAGACTAAAAAATGGACCCATTCTCCTTGGGTTGCTTGGATGTTAATTGTAAGAATTAAGTTTGTAGTAATAGTAATACTAGGTTAATAATACAATGTCCAGGTGAAGGATAACCTTTGTTCTCCCTATATTAGACAACTGTATAACTTGTGTTCCATGTGGCAAGTGTTACCTCCCTTAACAATTCCACACTATAACCTAATCGTGCCTTGTATACGGGTACATTTAGATTTATCAGAGATAAAGCAAACGCCCTTATCCAGAGCAACTTACAATTAATACAGTCTTACAATTCAAGCAAGTGTGGGTGAAGGGCCTTGTTCAGGGACCCAACTGTCAGAGGTGCGATATGAACCCTGGACCTTCTGGTCCATAGTCCAGTACCCTAACCACTAGGCCACCAGTAGGCCACCACAAGTATGTGCCATTTAACAAGTGTCTGATCAGAATTTGTTTGCTTCAGTGGCCAAGGTTTTAATTATAATAAATCATGAAGTAAACGTTTGTTCATCTAAATCTGGACATTGCTGCTATAAACAGTTCAAGGGCAAAAGTTCAAGGGCAGAAGTCTGTCCCGAGTGTGTGCGCATGAATGCGTGTAACTTCAGTTGTGCTTTTTGACTAATATTTGGACTAGTTTAAACTCTGATGTGCTTATAGATTTTTTTTGTGCAACTTACTTTTGTGTAAACGTCGACTTTCCACTTATTATTTGTAACAAAGTTTGCTTAGGTGCCTGTACTATTGTAAGTAGTACAACTTTTTGTTCCACTAGTACCTCTATAATTTGAACCTCACCAGTTAGTGTGACATGAGCTGCAATGTTTACATTTGAATTGCAATGGAACGTTGCACCATTTCAACTCAAGTTAAAACATACCAGAGATTTGACAGCCTGCGCTAATGTAACCCTTTACATAGTGGAGCTAAAGTTAGTTTTCACTTGATTAAAAACCATTCTACTTTGAATTCTCTCATATTATGACAGCACTTTGAGGTGAAATAGAGACAAGATGAATGTTTACATATTTTTTTTATATTTATTTTTATCTAAACCACTGTTTTCTTTAGATGCTGCATCACTTGTTTATCACAGATTCAGAGTCTCTACTGATCCTACTTTTTCTTCACCGATTTATAGAGGCAAAAAGCAAACAATATGCAACAACCAACAATCATTTCATATGGTGCAATTCACACATGGGCAAACCTTGCAAATAAATATTAGTAATGCAATTAGCAGATAATTAAAATGTGATGTATACTCTTGTGCACTGCAAACAGATGAAGCAATATGTCTCTTAATGCATATACTTAATGAGTAATGTGATTTTGTATGGTATCTTACCTTAAGGACTACTTCATCTGTACTTACACTGCTCACAAAATGAGTGGCTATTTCAAAGTGACTATGGAACGATTATCAAAAGAAGTGTTTCATTTTATTTCCTTAAACAAAATCAGCAGAAAAGCAAATAAAGTCAAGCGGTTGTTCGATTGCATAAATGAGAATAAAACTCAATTATAGTGATTGAGTAACAAGACATTCATGGGGGTGAGCAGAAGCATGTCAAACTGGTCGCAAGTCTCACATAAAGGATATGTAGTCACCCAGGTCTGCTAAAACTGTGATGGGACATGGACAGATTGTCCAGCAGTTCTTGTGGGATCTTCATATTCATTTTGAAATATCCCCTTATTTTTGTGAGCAGTGCACTAGAGATGCATCAAATGCAGCATTCATTTTGTTGGAAATGGTTAAAATCAGCACGTTTACACAATAATAACAGGTCTATGACAGGAAAACGTAATGATCGAATCTGATCTTCTGTTCATTTCGCAAAGGCAAGTGCAGTTTGAGTAGCAGCGATCAATAACTAAAACCTGAGTATAAAAACAAGCCTGTCACACAAGGGATTTAAAAGCTGAAACTAATGCTAACAAAACAAAGTAGATAGGTAAACCAACAAATTCAGACAGTGAACAAAACGAGCTTGGAGAACTTAGGAGCACAGCATTGACTGCTTGGGACAAAGGGTTTAAATAGCAGAGGATGTAATTAAGGAAATTTGGAAGGTAAAGCAAGACAAGACAGTGAGTGAGTCAGTCAGTAGAGTGTATTTGGTCTGTCAAACCTTTTTGTGTTATTTTCAGGCTGTAATTTTAACTGTGATGTATAAATAATTACTAAAAACTATAACAAACATAACTTATTTTAAACCTCACTTTCCCATCAGGGTTTTAGTGGACTCTAGTGCCTATGCCTAGAGAACAAATGGCCAAGGTGTAACCATGCCCTAAACATGACTCCAGTCCAAACCTTGATCGCACATGGACAAGGTGTTCGATTGGACAAATTGCGCATATGTCTAATTAAAGGCGAAGAAACACAATCTCAAATGTAACTGTAAAGCATATATCTTTGGAATGTCCAATGTGCAACAATACAACAAATGCTATACAAAATAAATCCTTTAAAATGCAGGTAAAATGCACTGTTCACTCTAATAATAATAATTCAAATAAAAAACTATAGGGAATAAAAATCTCTATTTTAACATTGGACATTGCATGCGATAAACGGCAATGGTTGCCAAGTCTGCATATTTTGATAACTGCTCATTCTAATGAGGTTTATTTCACCAATAGCTGCTGTTGCAGGTTATAGAAATTTGTAAAGTGTAGTTGCTTATTTGGGTTTGCTTTCTGATTATCTCACACTCTTCCTGTCTTTCTCTCGCTTTCTCTTTTTGTTCAACCTTAAGTTAAAAGTTAAGACATTATTTTTTAAATAATTAATCAAGTGTTTACTCTCTCACATTATTGTAGGTCATCTATTCTTTTTAAGCCATATAACTGTTTAGGTCTTGTTTAAGTAGACCTGGTTGCTAGTTTTTCTCGTTAGATATTGGGATTTGGCAAATTTGTACTGCTCTTCTTGGTAAGAAGCTGTAAATGTTATTTGTTTTCTGTCCTATTAAAAGTAGTACTTGTTTGTTTACCTGTATATTTTCTATGACCTATAATTATATAAACTGGTTCACAATCACTTGTCAAATCTGTTTCATCTGGCTGATTTTTTTTTTACCAGATGACTAATGTCAATATGTATTAATCAGTCATATTTTTAGTCTAATGTCAGATTTGTGGTTTGCGTACAGTTTTCTTGTGAAAAATGCCCATGATTCAGTAACATAAAATGACTATTTAGTTCTGCCTGGTCAATGACATTTTGTACAGAATGCAATGTGATCATTTAACTACTACTTGTATATAATTGAAATATCTAACATCCTACTAGAAAAAGAAATGAAAATTTCAAAAATGAGCCAAATTCGGAATTGGCTGTGACTAAACAATTTTATTAAAACTTATGTGGAATATGAAATGACTTGCACAGTCTATATTTAATTAAAAATACCTACAAATCATATGCAGCCTAATAAAATTGCAAATTCTGCACCAGTTTTCTTGCTGAGTGATAAATGTTTATAATATAATAATGTAATAATAATATTACTAAACTTCCATTTAGAAAGCACATTTAACAAAGTCAAGGTTGCTTTACAACAATAATCGGGATAAAGTACACAACACTTCAATTTAAGATAGATGTGATTATACTTTTTACTCTGAGAATTGTGACAATGATGATTAGAAGATACAATTTATTCAGAAGTTTCACTTTTGACAGTTCAGTCATACAGACATCACATTAGCTTTGCATATTTCTGTAAAACAATAACTTGAATAATGTCACATAACCTTGTTGTATCTGCTCTTTGCATGCATGTTTGTCACACGTTCTTCATATGGCTGCAAGGTTTAAAGTATTGCATTATTTGCAGTATTGAAGTAAATGCCAGTATGATGATATGGATTGTTTTCCATATCAATGGATCCCATGATAAACAATGAAAGCCTAGCCAAACACAAGACAAAATGCACAAAAGGAAGATTTTCTACTGAAATTACTCTTTTGACTTAAAATTGACATTTTTTTTATAACTACATTTGAATGGCATTTAGAAGTTTTAAATAATTAATGAAGTTTTAAGTTCTTTTTTTTTGGTATATCATATCACCATACAGCTAGTGGAAGATATTTGAATTTTAGCTCATATTGCCCACCTCTCGCTTTTTGTATTTGTTTTTGCATATTAGCATCAAACCGGCAACTTATTTTTAGTCTCTTAACATTTGTTTTTAGACTGACTGGCAACCGATACTTATAAATTGAGTACTTGCATCATGGCACCTTCAACTGTCACTCTGGATAAGAAAGTGACTAAGGTAGAAATGTAAATGTACGGCACTCATTTTCTAACCAGTAATTTGGGTCCCTAACAACTGTGAAATGAAAAGTATGCTGACAGATTGCATACATGTCCATTTTGACATTGTTTTGGACACAGTTTTGATTTCTTTATTATGAAACTGGGGTTGTGCTATATACTCAAAATATAGCAACACTGCAGAAGCACAATAGTTTGTGAAATATAGATGGTGTGGTGTGGGTGTGGTTTATACTATCATGTAATGGATGAATGAGTTATGACACGGGTTATCACAAATTGAACACACATAACATCTGCTGGGCTAAACTAAACCAATACATCCGTATGCATGGAAAAGTACAAGGAGTGTGATCAAAGTCTGTAAGGGATGCACAAATTATTCCTCGACAAGATGCCACCGTCATTGGATATTGAGATCAAGACAAGCCAGACTCCTCATTGCATTGAGGGCCTTTCTTACTAGGTTGAGTTTGGAGTGAACAATGAATTGTGGGTCATGTTGGAATGCACCACTGTACTTATGCATTTGTATTTGTGGCAATGGGCTATTGAATTGCTTGTGTCCCACCCAAAATAGACTGTGATGGATTAGTGGTTAAAGAACTGGACTGTAGACCAAAAAATCCAGGATTGAAATCCCACCTCTACCAAGCTGCCACTGTAGGGACCTTGAGCAATATCCTTAACCACAATTACTTGGACTGTAATATTGTATCAGTTTTAAGTAATTGATGCATTTGAGTATAACATGAATTTTGTGATCAGTCTTACTTGATTCCTAGATAATCAGTTTCCACAGAAACACTTATAGCTATTAACACTGCTGCACTGTTCTTGATGACATTAATGACTGTGCACCTGAACTAACTGATTGTTTACATACTTAAGGAGAAATATAGATTGGACTCCTGCTATTAATGATTGTAGAAGATTGAGGTTTCATGAGGTTCTGCACCAGCTGTGACCCCACATCCTTTCCCCCTGTGACATGTGCATGTCTAGATTAATTACACAGATGTATTATTTTTATTTAGCCGTCCTTCTCTAGTAGTTTGGGGTCCTGTTTGACAGGGTATAGCATTCAGAGATTTTCTAAAAGTGATCCATAGCATTAGCTATTACTTCACTGACATGGCAGACAGCCAAATGCAAGAGGAACGGTTATGTGCGCCTGTTGGTGTGAGAGGTTTTCGGGTTGGGGGAGATGGGGGTGAGGTCAAAGCTGCAGTTCAGATTTATGGAATACCATTTGACTGTTTAAAGTCATGCTCTATTGCTTTAAACGCTGTGATTACGGGGATGTATGGTGGCTTAGGGCTAAATCACATCCACTTTCATACAGTGCGTGTGTATTTTACTGATTGACAGTGTTTGTTGCTCCGGTTTCTGAATGCCTACACCTGCTCACTTAAGTGCTGCACATTTTAAGTTCTTGGGTAATGCAGATAAAGGTGTACAGTGGAACCTCTGTATTCGCCATTAATTAAAAAAAGTTCTTGACAATAACCTAAGCCATATTTCCTATAAATATGAAATTCACTTTTGCCAGACATTTTAAGATATTAACAAAACATTGAGAATAACTGTAGTTTTATATACAGAAAAACAGAAAATGTTGAGAAATGAACACAAACACGGTTGCAAAGTAATCACACACTTATATTTACCATTTGCACTCAGTAAACGAGTGCAAGAAACACTGGCGAAACAATGGAAGTGTTTTGGATAAAGCGTGGGGGTGATGCTCACTTAATAAGAATCAAAGCCAGATTTAACAAGAAGTTTATTCAAGACAGGTTTGAATAGTCAAGTCAGGTCAGATTTATTTATAAAGCACTTTTTATAATGAAGCATTGTCCCTATGCAGCTTTACAACATTATTTTATCTTTAAAGGCCAATCCCAAATTGAGCAAGCTTAGGGTGACACTGGCAAGGAAAGTGTTGTAAGTGCAAAACCTTCGGAGGACCAAGACTCAAAAAGGGACCCCTTCCTCCTTGGATGGCCTAGTTGTTAATTAAAATAATTGTGTATTTAATTAATTAATAGTAAAACTAAGTGAATAATAACAGACAAATAAAATAATGTATAAAATATGAAAATCAGTAAATATTACGTCCGATACAGAGTCAATTTAGGATCTTGAATCTTCAGCGGGAAAGACCTGGGAATCACATCGTCTCCTGACAATCGAAAGATAGGTACTGCCCTCTGATGGGGGTATAGTGGGATTGGTTTCTGTTGATAAAAACCAGTGATGCATGAAGTGGATGAACATCTTGATGTGTGGGCTGGAACTGGTACCAGAACAAAAGAGGGAACGTAGTTATTTATTGATTAGGAGCTCATGGTCTATTAACTATCACTGATGCGTTCCATGCCAATCCAGACAGCTGTGAGCTTTGGCAGGTGAAATATAAGCACATGGAACAGACTCACACCAGCAAATTATTCACTAATCAGTTTATTTATGTCAGTGGCTATACTAAACTGCATCTTATAGCTGTTCTAGATGTTTATACATGAACTGAAGAACCAACGCTCTGAGGCGTTACAAGCAGAAATAAAAAGTAGAAATAGATGGAATTAGCTGGGTCCAGTAATCCTGTGTCGTCTACTTCAGCACAACACTTTCTGCTACCACACAGTGCAACAATGTAATTTTACTCTAAATGTAATGCACACATTTATATGTACTCATATTTGGTGGTGGCTCATTCTCAGACTGAAGACTCCACCAATCACATGTTCAGGTGTCAGCATCTGAGATGATGACTAACACAAACTGTGGTAGCAACTGAGCTACTGTCCCTGACTTGAACAATGTTTAAAAACTCCAGCAGCACTACTGTGTATGACCCACTCATACCAGCACAAACACACTAAGACACATCTGGCGCATTAGTGCCACTAAACAGCTGGGATGGGGATGAACAAAATATAAAAAGAAAGACGTACTGTGTTCTGTAATCATAGAAATATAATGTAACCTAATCAAGAAGATCTGTAAATTTGTAGTCTGCTACAGGATGTTTAGTACCTAGACGGCTTTGTAACAAAATGACCACTGAGCAAAAATGCATTCGAAGCAACAATTTTAAAAAAATATATATATTCTTCAATTATTTATTTTTTTAATTTTGAATTAAACACTGATGGAATGACTCCTAACACCCTTAAATGTTCTATCACTATCTTTAGCAACCACTGTCAGGGTCGATCATCACTGACACTAATGGAATGCCATTACATGATACCTGTTACATAAGCAAAAAAAACAGACCGACTTCTCGATTGGCTCTGCCCCAGCGGGACTATCGCCGCCGCCTTTTGGGAAGACCACTGAAATGGAACACTGAAACAGATGTTCTACTAAATTGAATGAAGACCATGGCTGGCTTTTACAAAATTTTAGCTACTTTTCAACTCATCAGTGACGATAGGAAAAAAAAATGTAATTGCTTCATTAACTGATCTGATCTGCAGTTTGCCCATGACTTTCTCAACAGAAGCAATCTGGAGATGAACACCTGTTTATGCTGATACGGCAATACATCCATTTAGCGCTGTAATGAAGGATGTAGTTTTCTGTCATGTGACATCTCATTATCCATATATAGTGCATGGGGTTGTTTTAAATGAATTCTTTATGCACATTGCCTTTGTGAATGACCCATAAAAATAACGGCGTTCGAAGCCACAGTGCAAGTGAACAGAGTTTGTGAGCAAAGATTAACTGTTAACATCTTGAGACTGAGCATCCATTTACTCTACTGATTTATGTTTAGTTATGACATTTTCATATGACATGTTATTCTTTATCATCTTTTTACAAAGTTGCGATTTACTTTTGGTAAATATAATGACCGGCTGTGACTCCCTGATCATATATCCACATGAACAACTATTAAAACTTGTGATATAGGCATATAAAATTGAGTTTACATCTAAAACCGTTAACATTACGGCATGCTGTGAAATAGGTCAGCTTTAAAATTCTTGCCATAATTAATTCTTCCCCTAACAGTGCTGACAAGTAGTGCCAGCTGCAAGTAGTTTCAGGTTAAGTCAGAATTTATTGGTATAAAACGTTTTTCAGGAGAACTTGGTCTCAAACCTGCTTTACAAACATCAAGGCACACAGCATGGGCAAAAGCAAAGCATGCAACCCTTGTGCAAATCTTGTATCATTTACCAGACACCTTTATTCATTGAGACTTGCATAAGTGCTTTATTCTTCTTAGTAGATATTACCTCATTCTTGCACAAATAAGCCACAGCCAAGAAGACAATCCAGCTAAAATCATGTTAGTATTTGGTGTAGATATAAGCAGTCATAAAGAGGAACAAATAGATTTATTTTTATTTGGTCAGGACCCCAACAGGACCAGCACAGATCAGGTACTGGTTGGGAGGTGGGTTATTCTCAGCACTACCGTGACAGTGATGTGGTAGTGCTGTTAGTCGTGCTGGTACAAATGGATCAGGCAGCAGTGCTGCTGGAGGCTTTCCAGCACTCTGTTCACTCACTGTGCACTTTTATAACCCATATTGCTCCACCTTATAGCTGTAAAGGGCTAGACAGTAGCTCATCTGTTGTTACAAAACTTGTTAGTCATCATTCATCAGAACTATTTTTAGTCCAGCAGTGGGTTGTTTAAAAACACCCACCGCCAATATAGTACCTGATCTGTACTGCGCCTGTAGGGGTCTTCACCATAAGTGACCATTAGGTGTACCTAATAAAAAGATTGCTAAGTGTGTATATATATATATAGCCTATGTAACATGTCAGCCTTGCAGCTATGCATTCAATAAAAATCAGAACCAGTTGTCTTAAGAATCATCAGGGGAAATTAATGCTCAGTTTGAGATTTATTTGGTTATTGGCCTCAGTCCTGGGACTTGTATTCACACTGCACCTACTCAATAACTCTATTCACAATTTTGCACACTTTTTTTGAGCTCCCAAAGGACTGATGGGTATATTTATTGTGGTGGCACAGTTTCTTAACTAATGTGGGGAAGGTCAAGCAAACCAATTCAGCCTAAAGCTTCTTCATCTCTAAAAGAGAAGTTTGAAATCCTCGCCCATTAAAGTGGAAGTAACGAACACCGGTAAGGAAAGCTGGTGTGCTTCTTCAAAGAATCATCAATAGTGTAACATGGCATTAGTGTAAGAGGGTGATGATGTAGCAATAGTTTGAAACCAACTAAACAAAGGTAAGCTTAGATCTGCTTTTTTTGACCCCAGTTGCTTAATGCTGGTTTTTTTTTATCAAACAATTTGCAGACACATTTATTTTGTGTGTGTTTGATAAGATACTGAACTATGGGCCAGACAGAAGGTTTAGGGTTCAAATACCACTGTTGGCTCCCTGAACAAGGCCCTTAACCCACAATTTTTTGGATTATAAACCTGTATCAATTGTAAACCACTCTGGTTAAGAGTGTCTGCTAAATGCTGGGAATGTAAATATACAGAATCCCATTGTTTCCAAAATATGCACCCTTTTTATAAGCTTGTTGATTCTCTTATGGCAGCTTCTGTTACTGGGTCCTTTCTGATGCAACCCTCCTCAGTTATGTAAACTTGGGACTTCCATTGCGTCTCCAGGGCCGGTGTTTTTAAACAAATGTACCAATCAACCTACACGTTGCAAAGCCAATATGCAAATTCAATCCACCAATGCTGTTGCGTGAAACCTAAACAAACTATCCACATAACTTTTCAGACCATGGTATCATTAGAGTGTTTTTATGTGAAACATTAAGTCTCAGTGAGATACCAAGAAGTCAAGAGTTGGTGGAAAATGCCACAAACAGTGTCGCCATTTAGCAAGCTTTAGCAATCTACTGTACATTGATTTTCTAGGAAGCGAACAGAGCAGTGTGTGATAATGTCCCCTGACACACAGGTTTAACAGTAAGCATTTGTTAATCTGAGTGAGATGGACAGAAAATGAAGTTTTCATTGTATTAAATCTTTGTTCTGGAACAACTGCATGTATTGATAAAAGCACAGAGTGTAGAGACAGTAAGAATGATACCCTTTCTCTAATACCCACCATGGAAAACACCCTAATGCTGCATTTACAATTGGGATCTAACACTGCAGTGAAAATACTACAGTGAATTATTAAAGAGCAGAGCAGCTGTATAAGCATTAATCACTCTTGCACAGAAATTTAATAAGCCGATTGACACACACATCCTAAGTTTGACATTTTTATACAGCATCTAATGTCTTCATTATAGCACTGATATGCTTTTTTGATGTCAAGTGTTTTTAATCATCAGAATATCTACTGTTAGGACACCTTTATTGTAATAGACTTTTAAATTGGTGGGAACACATACAAATAATATTTAGTATTAGTAAATGAATGACGTCCTACCACTGCATTCACAATAAA
Source organism: Parotocinclus spilosoma (assembly GCA_033117975.1). Taxonomy (NCBI): domain Eukaryota; kingdom Metazoa; phylum Chordata; class Actinopteri; order Siluriformes; family Loricariidae; genus Parotocinclus; species Parotocinclus spilosoma. The sequence goes on along the minus strand of JAVSBV010025821.1, from coordinate 16,534 downwards.
AATAATAACGGTACTAATAATTACTACTAATTATTTTCCAATTCACTAAGCAACAGCTTAACAGCTGTTAAGCAAGGCCCTTGAACTCTAAGCATTCAGCAATTGTGTGTGCGTGTGTACTGTACAGTCTTATTGCTTACCGACTCTATTTGACCCTGGTTTCGATTAGTCTGTTGATATTCTTCTTACCTTATTCTTGCACAAATAAGCCACAGCTAAAGAACATGATCCAGCTAAAATAATGTTAGTATTTGATGTAAATAGAAGCAGCCATAAAGAGGAACTAATAGATTTATTTTTATTTGGTCAGGACCAGCACAGATCAGGTATGTTGGGCCAGTGCTGGCCAGTGAATTGATGAAGGTGAACAAATCAATGAGGGATCCCCAAATGTTTACGGTGATCCAGATGTGTATGCAGCATGCAGTACAGGGGAGGTGAACCGTGCACCAGTGGACATGGAAAATCTAGGGGCACACGTGCAGAATGCTAGTGAGCTGGAGTTGGACTCCTGAGCATGGAAGAAATCAATGTGCTTCTTTGTGCTATAGACGATTTAATTCAGCTGCTGATTGTACCCCTCCTCTTTACCGATGGGCTTGAGTGAGCATTTAGCGATACACTAAGAACGGGCAGGTAATCAATTCATTACAGGCTTAACGTATGTTCCCCTCATCCAGCCGTAATTAATAGAAAGGGAACCTGCAGTTACATTAAAGCCCTTCCACAGGAATAGGGTGGGCATGAGACTGTGGCATAAAGTCTTGTCCCATTTCAATATGGTGTGATGTACTAGAAAATACATTCACACACTTAATAGACAGGAAGACAATTAATTAATAAATTCTACACAATTACAGCCATTAAACACAATCGAGACAAAAATGCATTGATCGACAGTATTTTGAACAACATGGAAAACCAACCAGGTGAAACGCTGACTCGGCAAGTAAATATGAACCAGTTGTGAAACATATACAGTAGTGTGGGAGCAACACATGAGCACTGCTTACAGACTATTAAACACCATTTAGAGCTTGTTACAAATCAGTAGCAGAAAGTCATACACACAAACATAGGATACTTGTGCAAGAAGGGTCTCAACACATCGACACAGTCTCTAGTCCAAACGTGAGCTAATGGACAAATGTGACACCTGTGGTAAGTTTGCCCATCTTTCTTAGTAAAGAGGCTAATGAAATGTTTATTTTGCTTTAAAAAGCATGCCACTCTACTAACCATAATACTGGAAAAGTGATAATGGGTTTGATGCAACACACGAGTTCTGTTTGATAAAGCTTAAATAGCAACAGGAATATGAGCAGTGATAAACCACTTTAATGTATTTAATAGTAACACTGACTGCCATGCTTTATTAAAAATGGGTCAAATCTTAGCTCACTGTAAATCCGTGGGCAGCACATTGACTCACTTAGGACACCCATCACTTGCTCCCTCTCCCTTTTAGTTAGCCGTCTCCCCAAGCTGACACCTGTATGCTTCATGTTTCATAAACATTCTGCACTGTAATGTCATTATTTCTGCCGTACTACAACAGCTAATGCATATCTGGCAATGTAGGGGTTATAATAAGGTAACGTATGGGTTACATAGATTAATAACCTTAAGATAATAACCTTATTAGACCTTATGCAGCACATGGCCTGTATTTACATTATGCACATCCCAGTGTTCTTCAGTAAATAAGCATGACATGATCTTAATGCATGCAGTTTTTCATGAGTGAATAATCCTTCATACATGTAATAAACCATGAGTGTTCCTGACTATGCATGAGGTGCATTTCTCATGCATGTCTTTAGGCAGGAGCAATATTCAGATTCATGTAGTCATTATGGTAGAACATGAATTCATGAAGAGCTAATGCTTTAGAAATGCTTAACATTCAGCTTTTTGGCTTTAAAGTAGTGTTACTAAATAATCCTTCATGGTACAAAGGTTAGAAATAAATTGATAAACTGTGTAGGCGATCAAAAGCTATAATATACTTCAAAATGTGGAGCCATTGCTATAAAAGCATTTTTGAGTATTAAAGTAGTCTTGAAACAGACTGTTACTAGACCCCCCTAGGACAGTTTTTGGACAACACTGCAGTACAGGTTGCCATATATTGCTGCTGTAATGATGATAAAAAAGGCGCAATGAACCAAAAGGGCTACCGCATAATTTTGCAGTGCCATACAGTACCCCTTGGTCTACTTCTAGTTGTTTTAGTGCTTTATAATATCAGCAAGTCAATGATACCCCAAGCTATGCTAAAGCTTCTTTAGTAGACAAAAGCAAGACAGTAGGCCTCAAATCATGTAACAACTGAGAGTTTCCAGATGTAAGCTCTTTTCTTTGGGATGAAATGGACAGCCGAGGGATGGTGCAGTTAAATAAGTGTAACACATTTGCGGCTTCTGTTACAGTTTTAGGAACATATACAATATAAACATTTGAAGGTAAAAAAAGTATTCTAAAAATCAATGATAGTTTTTTTTTTTTTTACTCCATGCAACCAATTGTAGGTCTGTGCAGAAAAAAAAACATTATAAACATAAACAGTCCTAAAACTTTTGCATGGTATTTTATATGTATGGTAATTTAAGTGTGAAGACAAACTATTGCCTCAGTAAAAGGTACAAAAGCCCACCTGGAGTTATGATATATGAAGCTTAAACTGTGCCATAAAGTCCAAATTGGTAGAGTGCTGCAGTTATGATTGACCTACTGAAAGTTTCTTTCATCTGCCCAAAAGACTTTTGACCCTCAGCCAAATTGACCATTGGGTGCTTGGTCACCTATCCTCCCAAGGCCCTTCTCCTCCATTTACTTAGTTTGGTGGGGTTGTTTTCTTGAACTTTTAGTCACACTGTTTCCTGTCTCTAAACTCTACAGGCACTATTTTCTTCCGTTTGGCTTGATTTGCTCTGGTATGCACATTAGATGTGAGACCTTTATAGAGACTGGTGTTTCCAAACCATGTCCTGTCAACTGAACCACAGTACCACATTGAATTTACTCCAATTAAGTTGAAGAAGCATCTTAAAGATGTTCAAGACTACCAAAGCCAAATGAAGAGTCATAGCAAAATGACTTAGATACTTGTCCTTTTAAATACATTTGTCAAATGTTTTCATTTGCACTGTGGTACTGAATGCAGAATGATGCGGGCCTTTACATAAAATGTGACAAACGTGCATGAATATAAATTGTAGATAAGGTGGTGGAGTCCCTGACTGGCAGAATCTCACATGAGCTGATCACCTGCAAGTGTTACCTGATTGTCCTCTTATTTTTGCAATTAGCAATAATTCTACATTACGGTAAATTTCTTGTAGTGACTAATTCACATGATACACTTCATATTTGTTATACTACAAACTAATACAGTGAGGACTTCACATTGTGGGTTATTGTAGGAAAGCAGTGGGTGAATTTAACTAGCAGATTAGTTAACTGTTGAACAATTAGTTGATTAGTTCAGTTATTCTCTGAATTACTCAATTTATTAAACATTATACACATTGTTTATTTCCATACTATGTATAGATACATACAATGTATGTGGTTGGGTATTGATAAACTGATGACTTGATTATTTTGGACATATTTAGAAGGTGGACAATTTTCAGTGAAGTTATATCCACTTCCTTTATTACCTGAATAATATAGGATCTTTTTCTGTCCATTGCCAAGACTCTTCCATCTGTATTGCCTTTATTGCAGCGCTGCATCATGCCCCATCAAACGTCTATTCCCTCCATGTGCTCTGTTATATACTGACCACTTATTTGTTTCATTATTTTTGAAATGGAGGAAAGCTGCTGTGACTGAACGAGTCTTAGATTGGTGCTCCGAGGGGATACGGAGTGATGAGGAAGGAGTAGACGACAACCTTATTGATCAGGTGATGAAGTGTTGATATGTTTTGCCAAGATAAAGACCAATCCAGCCTCAGACGGGCATGCGATTGGGGGTCAGCTGTACAACACACATGACTGAATGACAGAGGACATAGCTAAGACTGAGGGAGTGGTAGGTCTCATCTCTCATGTTTTTGCAGCACCTGAACATGGCTTTTTAGCAAAAGGATCTTCTTTTCCGTGCAGAACGATGAATGGAGATGAATGAGGCTGGCAAGAGCGGTGTCATGCATCAGCCTCGCATGGAATTTGGCTTAGTGCTTGTGAAAGTCGAGCTGTGTTTACTATTGATCTTCTCTTGATGGTGATTTAGAGTGATTAAAGAGTTTAGGCAAGTCCATATTCCTCTGAGGCACCAATATACTGGCACACTTTCTGTTCATTACTCTCCAAGAAGGAATAGGAATAACCCTTGGCAGGCGTTAATGTACCAGTCTGGCTGTGAGTTTAGTCCTGTTAATACTTCAGCTTTAGTCTGGCTCATTAAACAGGAAGGGCTGGGGATTGGGTCTCGGCACACAGTCAGAACTCTGATAATCATGCAATTGTAAAATACGTACATTGCTTAAGGTTTATATAGACCTGAATGGAGTTGCGTCCAAGCATCATGCTCTAGGTGTAACTTAGGAGTTGAAAATTTTCAGTTAATCATGGGTCATGATTGAAAATGTTCAATCTAACTTGACATGCCACGACAAATATGAAAGAATAATTTACAGTTGAGCTGAGCATATAAAGGTTAAAGCCTTGCTTAGGAGTCCAACAGCGCAATTGGTGCGGTTAGGATCTGATCTCACAAGAATTTGTAGTCGAAAGCGTTAACCACTGAGCCACCACTTTCCATAAAGAAGTGTTACTGTGAGATGCTGGGGATTGAACCCAGTTCATACATGTAAAGTCACTAAGCAAATGATTATGAAATAATGATTACAAACTTTTACACTAAGCTGTAAAAAAAGGTTTCTCACTTAACTTTGATTTTAAAGTGTTTTTAAATCGGAAAGTCTTCAGTTCCAGAAGGTCTTTGCCTCTATAGACAACATTCTGAAAAATACTTGAGCGTTCACTGTCATATACAATAAAAACCCTGCTATCTGGACTCCCATTATCTGAATTCCTTTTATAGCTAATGCTATATTCTACTCCCCTAACCCTCTAACTGAACCACTATCTTACCATAATGAATGCTAATCAGAAACCTAATGGAAATGGATAGAGTTCTGAATGGCTTTGTGTCTCTACTTACCTCCTCCACTTATTTTATTGTGTTTACAGTACTGTATACAAGTCTAACATATTTTAACATTGCATTTAAATTTGTCATTTAACAAATGCCCTTATCCAAACCCTAACAATTAATAGACTTACAATACAAGCGATCGTGGGTTAACGACCTTGCTCAGGGGCCCTACAGTGGCAGCTTAGCAGAGGAGAGATTTAAACCTTCTGGCCCGTAGTCCAGTATCTTAACCACTTGGCCACCACAGTCATCCATTAGATTTATAATGACCTCTTATATAGCCATTTTAATTTCTTTTTTGTGATAGAAACAGAAAACACAGAACTTGTATGAAATGTACAGAATACAATGTACAGAGTACAGGAAACTGCATTTAGTGTTTTTAGAGCAAGGTTTAGAAGGGTTTAAATTAAAGTCCTTACTATGCTTGTATCTGTAAGTCTTAAGGAGTTTACCAAACTCCTAGGTCCCAATATGGGGTTCTAGGGAATGCAAAAAGTTTCTCAAAGGTTGGATCTTTTTCAGTGTAACATAATTCAAACCAAATTTGGATGGTCATCGGAATCCTCAGGTACACAGAAGTGTTCCCCAAAAATGTCAAAAAAAGATGAGCTCAAACTGTGGACAATTCAGTGTCATATAATATAACTGTGACATATAAAACCAAAACTCAGAAGGATCTCTGATTCACGTCTTTAGGTGAGGTTGGCCGGAACAACTTTATAACTTATTTCATCATACTCTCTGCTTTTTCTTTCTTTTTCTGTTTCTTCTTTAGACTCAAGCTTAAGCAAAAGAGGAAGTAAGACTGATGTTTCACTCCGCTACTGGAACTTCTCATGGATAGCAGAGGATGTACTTGGTTTCCCAGAGGAGACAACATCTACTACGGGTAAGTCACCTGCTTTCACTAGACGCTTTGCAGACAAAAGCAAAGCTCCATATGGAAGATGGCACCTGACTGCAGCTATATGTCAGTGTTTATATAGGTATCTGTCTTATTTAGCACGCACGTGCACACAGCTCCTCGCTGTCTGAGTAGAATTGTGAGGTTTAGTCCAAAATGCAGACTCTGGACTTGTTAGATGATGAGAGTAATAATTTACAGAGCATAAATGAGTCAATGAAACAAATTGCAGTATAAAGCTGAATTGTGCTTTATACTTTCATATTTGCTATGGTTTCACTCATCTTAATTGGGTTTAGAGGATAGCCATTCTTAAACCAGCCCATTAAAAAGTGCAGACATATAACTACAGTCTGTGTTTAATGTTAAAGCTGCAGTGCTTGTAGAATATAATTTTTACTTCTTTGAAATTGACATTTGTTTGGCATTTCGTCTTTTGTGGGTGTATTTACAAGAATAAGAGTTGGAATGTTGATCAGCCCTCTTTTTTAATATTTCATGACATCACCTTTTGCTTTAATTTGAGCTGTTAGTCTGGATCTTAACTTAGAGAATAGTTGCCCATTTTTCCATACTTTTCCATTTTTCAGTAAAATTTCTCGTTAAGTGGACCGGGTAGAGACTTATTCTGTTAGTTGGTGTATTTATTTAATTCATATCCTAGATTGATAACCACTTGCCCATCTTCAGTTGTCTAGCACCGTGCCTTATGTTTTTAATAATTTGGGTGTACATATCAGCATCCATTATCCCATCAGTTCTGACCAACTGATGAGTACTAATTACAATAGGACATGCACATATAGCTATACACACTGTTTACATGTTAGAAATAAGCAGTGGTAGGTATAAAAAGGTCTCTATACACATCAACCAAGTTAGAACAGTCTGTAGTCCAAATGAAAGCTAACGAGCAAGCGAGAACATGACTGTTAAGGTAATTACTTGCACAAACGAATGATGGATCTCTGCAGCATTGATTGGCTGTTGATGGGACTATTCAGACTGCAACAACTTAAATTGAAAGACATATATGTTTCTCCATTTACTTATTAATTGTTAATAAATAAATACCTATGGATAAATACCTGAATTTCTATGGACCCAGGCCCTTTAAGCTGTAAAGAGTTCCTGAGAATTTCTGCACGTTCATCTCGTTCTTCTTATTAGTGGACTTTCTTCCTTTATCTTGTCACTTTTGACAGGTCTGCACATCTTACCCTTGGCTTTCTCGGCTTCTGTTCACATGCTGGCAATTTTCGGGATAATTTTTTGTTCCTGTTCCAGTATTTTGCTGTCATTCACTTTTGGAATTTGAAATTGGGTTGTTAGATAGATGCTATTGTGCATTTGACATAATTTAATTAAATCACTGGGAACACAGTAATGCAAGTCATGCTGATATCCCATTAAGTTCCTTCTACTCTTGCTGATCACTTTATTAGGTACACCTCCTTGTTTCTACATATACTGCATATGTGATCAATTCCACTTACCATAGATGCATTTTGTGTTGCTACAAATATAGACTGTAGTCAATCTGTTTCTCTGTATACTGTATTATCCACCCTTACTCTGTTGTCCTCAGTAATAATTAGTGGGTGGTCTTTCTTGGCATGTCAGTCACACAGATGTGGACTGACAATAGTCCACTAACCAGAAATAGACCAGTCCCCAGGTTGGGAACAGTGGGATTACAGGATGATGAACACAAACTGTGCAGCAACAGAAGATCTACTGGCTCTACAAGTTGGAGAAATATGGGAGATGTGCACATTGAGTGAATAGTGTTTAAGTCAGAACTCCAGCAGCACTGCTGTCTGATCAAACTATAGCAGTGTAACACACTCTAACACACTTCTAACATAAGTGTCAGTATAGTAGTGAGATCCACCTGATCCACCACCCAAATATAACCAGATCTGTACTGGTCCTGGGCTGGTTCTCTAATGGCCCCACTAACCATTAGATAATAGAGTAAAGAGGACAAACAGAGGCTAAAGATAAGTGCAACTATATAGAAAGTTGAACTGGCAAGTGGTGTACCTAACTAAAGTGACTACATGTATAAGAAATGGAAGCTACGTCTTATGGAACATACAGAACAAAAGTTGTTACCCTATATAAACTACCCATAAAGTACCTGCAGATAACAAACTTAAGGCAAAGGATGCTTTCTTCAAGGTCTGTGGATAATTGTCAAGTTCATAAGTTCAGGTCATTGTACAGTTTATTCGAACTCAGCAACTGTTTCTCCGTCATCATAACCTGTTTAAATCTGATACTATGCTTGAATGTCACCCTGTTGCGAAAAGTGGATGTTCGTGTGTTTTTCCATTATTAGAGCTCATGTCAGAGGGCAGGCTTCCTACAGTTTTTCAGCAGAATCATGCCCTTTGTCTTGACATCATGCTTTTTCTGAAGAACCTGAGTTTGACTGACTCTGAAACCCCATGCAGCTAAGATCCCTCAAGGCCATGTAATTGCCGTTGTTGTGAAGGTGCCGCATTTTTAGATTTATAGTGGACTGGTCAGCACCTGATGCTGATCTCTGATATATCCCAGAGGTGTGATATCTGGCAACAGATCTTTGTCAGAAAAGATCTGCTTATTGAGGAATCTTTAGAAGATGGGCCATTCATACAAATAAAATAATTCTCTCTGGCAATTACAGCTGCTGACTGGAACACTCTATTGAGGGGAACACTATTCTCCGTGTTATTATTCAAAAGATCTGACACTGATGTCACCGTTACTAAGTCTAATTGCCTCTGAAACACCTGCCTCCACGAAAAAGCAGCAGATTGACGGAAATGGAATGGAGCTAAATGGTTATGGTGGTAATGAAGTCCGTGAAAACCTGTCGTTTGTGAAAACGTCTTTCCAAATCTGCAGGTAGTCACCGACTTGAAACCTGGACTTGGAACCTGCTTGAAAGATCTCGTAAAGGATGGTGACTAGCTTGTGGTGTGCTGTTCTACAGACGTAGTGATATAGTGCCATGTCCCCTCAACATCTGTTGCACACTTGCATTTATTATGACTGGCACTGGGCACCTCAGGCAGGAGGGCAACATCTTGGCATTTTGAATCGAGACGGATCGCCACAAGCATGACACCAGAACTAATGCTTACTCCTGTTTGGAAACGTGCTCAGAGTAAGCCCCATATGGAGGATGGGCAGTCTGTGTGCCAGAAAACTGCAGAATGGCATCTGCTCGAAAGGTGGAAAGTCTTATGTCACTGTCAGCAGTTTTGCTAAAGTGCTGTCAAAGCAGTTTATTACTATCCTGCATTGGAAGGCCCTAGTCTTTGGTAAGTCAGTCCAGACTTTATCCCTGGCTAGATTTTAGCTTCTCTTCAGGGATCGTAAGAGATTCCCAAGATAAGTGTGAGATGTAATTCCTTCTGCAGGTCCTTGGCCTGCTCTGGGACTAAAGCATGAGTGGTGTCGAGCGGCAGGAATTTCAGTTCCCCGTTCAATTTGTTCTGTAATCACTCTGCACGCATTTCTTTCCTTTTTTTTTTTTTTTTTCTTTAAAGCTCCTGCTCGCTCTGTCCTCAAAAACGTTCTGTATATTCTCCGAACACTGAATGTTTTTACCAACAACAAAAAAGCCTAAATAAATAAATAAAGCTGTGACCCCCATATTCTCATCCAAATATCAACAGCCCCCTGAGTTTGCTGTAGCAGGCTGCACAGTTTACTTTCCATCTCCAGGAGTGCATAAGGCAGGAGGATATCACAAACAGTGCCATAACAAGCCTGCCAGGCTGAGTGGCTCATTATCCATGTACACCATTCTAAAGAAGGCTCGGTCTGGTTCCTTTTTCCTCTATGACCACTTTTATTTTGACTAAACTCTCCAGGAAGTCTAATTTGTCCCTTTTTGCATCTACGCGTTTGCTGTGCTTCTTTATACACCGTATAAATGTTTCATATCTTACACTGCTTGTCTATCACAGCATTCAAATGTTTACAAGTTACTTTATCTAACTGGGGTTTCATTTCCTGAAGAAAATGTGATTGTGGCTATGAAGTGGTCAATAGTGTTCGGCATAAATCAGAAGCCGCATTCCACCATCTTCTGAAAGGACTGCAAATGTTTGTATCCCTCATACACAAGTTTTATCTTTTTCATCAGATAGTATTGAGAGGTTATGTGTTACCTGTGGTCTGAGTTGCACCCAAAGCATATTTTCCATTATGAGCTGAATTTCGAATCTCCAACTCAATTTTTTTCCTATTTGTAAACATTGAGGTGATAAGGGCCCTTACTGGTAGCCTAATGTTTTGGCTGTAACTTCTGTCCACAAGCTCTGGTATTATCTCTGGCATATGATTTACTGCTGTATTTGGAAGCACCCTCATGCTTTTAATAACATGCGTATCCTATAGGTATGCAGTGGGACTGTGGTGGGTTTCTGTAAAGGTGCTGGTGTAACTGGTTAATTAATGCGTTGTCTTTGTTGCAAATGGTAGTAATGACACGGACTTCGGTGTATAACGCAATGGAGGGACATTTATTTTTGCCACTTGTATAAAGTGCAGTCAAACAGGCTTCCCCAGCTCTTTTCCCCATCTCTCTCAGCTGTACCTTTTGAGCATGAGCACCAATACTAATATTTAGTCAACACAAATTACAAAAACACAAATAAACATTCATCCGACAGAATGCTTCACTTAACAATTAGTATCCATATTGGCGGACATACAATAAACACGCCAAACTACCATTATTTTGCTTTGCAAACATGATTAACACACTGAATTGACTTATATTCAAATTGAACATTTTAACGCGCCGTTACGTACCTTATGTTAACAGGACTGCGGTAGCCTAGAAGGGTGGAGATGACTCGCCCCTTAACCCTCCACCCGCTTCTAAACTTCTGTCCATTTAGGTACAACGTAATAGATTAACCCATTCCCCACCACTGATCCATGACATGACACACTGCAACAACCAAAAGGAACAATTTTTCTGATTAAAATTTAAAAACTTATTCATAATGGCCTTATTTCTCAGGAGAATACATGGACAATCCAGTGTAATAACAAATATTCCACTGCGACACTGCTACAATTTAGAGTACACTTTAGAATGTGGTATAAATAATGCCTAAAGCCAAAATAAGATAATTATACTTTGTCATGTATTGATGAAAACGATCAGATGTTGCATATCTAGGGAGTGGCCAACATATGCTTAGTGCCTTTATGTGCAGATTGGACTGTAAACTTTCTCTGAAATCCTTTAGCGTGGAGGAATTTAACATATTCCTTCATTCAGAACAGCTTCAACTGTTCAAGGTGAGTTTCCTCACATAGCCAGTTTGCCTCGGGTCTTTCCATAACCCAATTTAAGATATTAAAATTAGCTTTATTATTGATTAACTCTCCTTTGGCAGAATGAATTGTTTGGATTTTCCTTGTTACTTGCTATGCACAAAATTGTTGTTTATCGTTTTCCAGATGATTCCTCTTATTGGTTTTGAACATTACCGTTTATTTAAGGTGTGCCCAGTCACACCTGATCATCATCCCATTGGTTGAAAACACCTGACTAATTTCCAACAAGCTGCTAAGCACATATTTGCCACTTGCAGGTATTTAACATTGAAACATATTAATGAATAAATCGAGCATTTGTCACACTGGCATAATTGAGCTCCTTTTATCTACTTTTAGGACTTGTGTGAAAACCTGGTGTTTAATGTCTTTATCTGCAGAATTACAGAACATTCTGAATGGTTCAAACGTTAAAGCTTTACTGTAGCTCATTTGTCACAGACAGACATAAATGGAATTTCAGTAACTCAGACTCCATCTGTTTAAATATCCTTTCTGATTTGTCTGGTGCCAAAATACATTTGCTTTTGGTGTTTCGCTGACTCTGATCTGGAATGCTATAAAAAAGTGCAGTTGCAGAACAGTTACAGCTTTGTTTTAAACATTGTAAAGCCATATGAAATGGTATATCAGTATTATGTAAATACATTTTCTATTAAGGAATCAAAACTAAATGATATTGAGTAGTGGAAGTGTGTGGCAGTGGTCAGGCGATTTTGTAGTCTGTGGGTTTACTCCAAATTCTCTGGTTGCCTCATGTTCCAAAGTCATGTTGGGTTAATTGGTGTTTCCAAAGTGCCCCAAGTGTGAATGTGAATGCACACACTTTACAATGGCTTGGCAACCGTTCAATTTTCAGTTTTTCCCTGCCTTGTGCCCCGTCTCTGGCTAAGCACCGACTTTTGTGACCCTGTCCAGGATTAAGCAGATAGTACAATAAAGGAATGAATTTGTATCGTAGTGAATGCAAGCAATACCTATTGATTAAATGCATTAAATGGTTTGTAATGGCCGGTAAATTCCTCATGCAAAATGGAGATTAAAATGTAGCTAACATACTTAATTGTCAGTTTTTGGCAAGATTAAGACTACATAAGCAATAAGCAGTTCTAGTTGCTCAATAATTACAGGCAACTTCTGAAGCCCTAGATGTATTCAAGTCTGGCTAAAAGATTGGAGTTAGAGATTTTACTTAGAGGTTAGAGGTTTACTTTCCTTTGCTAAATTTGATTAACTGACATTTTCATCAGTTTCCTAGTCATGCATCACCCTCTACTTTGCGTTTCTGGTTATAATATATTAATATTTGTGCTGTATTATTAACCAGTAATGAGGTCTTACATTAGATATTATGAAAGCTAAAGTAAAAAGTCCCAGAATTAACCAACCAAAAAGGGTTAATCCTTTAAAAAAAGCATTTTATTGACCATTCTAGGATTTGAGTAGTAATATTTAAAATGAGATCTCTTTTGTAGTGTAATGTGCAGTTTTATTTGTTGGACTACACAGGGTCACTCTGACCTGCCCTTGTGAATATCCTGAGCTCTTTCTGTAGTGCTGTTAAGTCTATTGCCTAACCATCAGGTCATTATTCTGGATTTGGATGCCGTGGCATTGCCAGTATGACATTTAGTTGCTTGTATCAACTCCAAATATTGTATGTTGTGAGCTAGGAAAGGCTTTGGAGGGGGAAACACATGCTGGGTTCATCTTCAGGTTCATTTTTCATCTGTTTCATCATGTGCATGCTTCTCATCTCCAGCCGGCTCGTGTAGGATCGAGACACAGCATCTTCTCCAGGAAAATGAGAGTGAGATTGAATTTTCCTCTGAACTCTTAAGCAAGAAAAAACAGTTAAGGGGCATTGCAGATTAATATCTGTCAGTGGCACAGCTGCCTGAGCTTCATTTGTTGTTTTATATAGTCTGTCCGCATCGCTCTGGATCTCTGGATTTGCCACAGTAGAATTGACTCATCTGTTAGTCTGTCTGTTCTTTGACAAGAGCTTTTAACAATTCAGAAGGTACTGTCCAGTTACTAGCCCAGCGATCTGGGAAGAATTTGCCCTCTTAACTGTGGAACAAAAAATAAAAATATCATAAATAAAAAGCTTGTATGAAAACTAGGGGAGAATAGTGTGATATTGACAAAAAAGATCTCTTAAATTTTCTGTTTTTTTATAACTGTAATGAGAATACCTTTCAGCTTTATAAAATATTAAACAGGATCTAGAAATTTCAGCCAGTGAGTTGGCTTTACGTTGGCTTTAAAGTGGTTTAAACCAATCTCTCTCAACCGCTTGAATTGGTCTCTTTCAAAATGTAATTGTTGACTGCAGTTATGTCTTGACATCTGTTGCTTTTCTTGTCCTAAGGCACTGTTTTTGGCAGGGTGATTTCTCTAAGGTTTGCAGAGTTATTTTTTTATCTGGTACCTTTATCTGGTTTAAGTCTGTTGTGGACAGCTGAATTATTCTGCACTTATTGTTGGTTGTCTATTTGCTCTTTATTAACATCACTGACAGAATAGATTCAGTGATTCCCTCAGAGAAACGCACAAGGTTACATCTATACACAAGGTCATCTCCAGACCAGTCACAGGTACACCCTGAAATCTGCAGTCAGAGTTAAAAAAAAACAAAACAAAACAAAAAAAAAACATTCAACCGCTTATTCGGACCAAATCCTAAAGTACAGAAACAAATCCTATTAAATAAGTGTAATTTTATTCACTTATTTGGAACTAATGTCTGCTTAATCGGACCAAAGAACATAAACAGTATGTAATTTCCATGAAGAAACTCTTCATCTCTGGCATAATTACCCGAAATCTCCCAGGTTTCTCCCCAGCCCTCTACTGCCACCTACAGGTCTTTGCCTATTATTTCCATTTACTACAAAAGGAAGCCACAAATCGCCACTTGTTCACAGCTAAAGCGCGTTAATTCTTACAGGATAAGTTCAAACGTTGACTGGAATTTAGTAAGAACTTTATTTTTCAATAAATAAAGTTCGTAAGCAACAGCATTTAATGTTTGTACGTTTGCTATACGTGCAAATTGTACAATAAAGGTTTAATAAACATTTAATATTGTTGCGTCGGGGTAGAAGAATCAGGCGGAGAATGAATGAGCAAAAATGTTACCACAATGTTACATAGCACGTCCCGTCTTGTAAAATAGGGCATGTTTGTTTACCCTGGGATTGAACCCAGGGCTTTTGTTCTGCCCTCTGGCATGATGATGAATCCTCAGATGGTGAGAAGTTTGTCTGCAACTGATTTCCAATGTAGTTTGTAAATTGCCAATATCCATCTTTTCAACGCCATACCACCTTTGAGAGTGACTGAGCTTTGATGCCAATAAAATCTAATAACCTAGGCTATAAGGTTGCTGCTGTTTCTGTTGTCTTCTGTTACAACTTGTTCAGTCATGTGATGTTTTTATGAAGAATACTTGACCTGCAGTAGTCTGTCCTACCTGATTACTTAATGTAGTGAATGTGAATTCTTAAGGTGCTTTTTTGGCTTTTTTCACACATTTAAGATTCACAGCATTTAAACAATTACCATAGATAATACATGTGACACAGTGCAAATGTAGAACATGTTTATTTACATTGCCAGCATTTAGGAGGCACTTTTATCAAAAGAAACTTAGATTTTAGCCGAACACTTGAGCATTAATGTCCCGGCAGTATTTGCTTGGCGGAGCAGCATTTTGAATTCACAGCTTTCCAATTTGTAGTCCAGAACCTTAGCCACCGAGCCACCGAGCCATGCCGTCCCCAGGGCTTCTCTTGTTTGCTCCCCTGCCCACTATGGCTCCAATTGTCAAGAGGGTCTCAGCTAGTTGTATTTCAGGCACAAACCTTCAACACCTGGCTTTCTTCCAAATAACCTCTGACTCAATGAGGTAACTAAGCACTCAATCTTGTCATAAACAAGGCTGGGGTCACATTGTATGCTCATGACATTGTAGGCTCATTAGCCCAAAGCGGACTCTCTTTATTGGCCCTTGCCGCCAACTCGTCCAAATCAAGCACAGCATCACCAATGAACTAGACACTACAGCTGCAATAAATCACCGCTCTAGCAGATGAGTCATTTCAGGTTTACTAGACACGTTTATATAATGTCGGCACCATTGGGAAAATCATTCATCTACAAATAGGCTGCTGTTGTGCTGCCTGTTTCACTCCAAAGGGGTTGGTTCCATAATAGAAACTTATTTTGTTCATAATGGAGTCACTCTAGCCTTGAAATGGCATACAACACAAAGTTTGTTTCAATTTAGTAATATGTAAAGCCAAAATCTAACTATAGGGTAATAGAATAGTAGGTATGTATCATTTAAAGTTCACAATATGCTCTGTGAAACTAAAAAGTATGTAGTTTCAAACACCAAACCATGTGCCTTATATGGCATAATGTAGTGTGCTAGTGTTGACCAAATGGCCAAGATAATTCAGGATCTCTCAAACAATTTATTTAACAATTAATTCCACCCAATGGGCACTGTTTTGCTTGTTA
The DNA here is from genome assembly GCA_033117975.1 of Parotocinclus spilosoma. Taxonomy (NCBI): domain Eukaryota; kingdom Metazoa; phylum Chordata; class Actinopteri; order Siluriformes; family Loricariidae; genus Parotocinclus; species Parotocinclus spilosoma. The sequence continues at coordinate 576 of JAVSBV010025821.1, read as the reverse complement.
AACTTAATTTTCAACACTGAATCTGACAGCATATATTCAGCTATTCATAATGAATATTTTCAGGCAACTTTCTCCTATTAATTATTCATTTTACTCAGTTTTCAGCACATAATTTGCTGCAAATGTAGCCACATAGCATCCATACTAACAGCATTAGGGTACTGAGCACGTTCTAACAGACTTTCGGTAGCGTGATAGTAGGGCAAGTTTGATGGTTACGGAGAATTCTCAGTCATAGTTACTATCAAATGTTCAAGAAAATAGATAGATTATAACTACCTTTTGGTCTTCCCAAAATCTTCTGAATATCCATGTTACAGTTTATTCTTGCACATGCCACTTTTTATTTGTTCCATCATTTTCTGAAGTAGGAACATTTTAGGGTAGCATGACCTGTGAACATGACTAAAATGAGTTTTAAAGTAATTAATTATGGACTTCTATTGAAAGTATATTTAAGGCATACGTGGGATATGGAATTGCACAACTAAACAGATTTCTGAAGGATTTTAATTATGTACTGTTAGAGACCAGGGTCAGCTGTTTGCAAATTTAAGGTAAATAATTGAAAATATT
>JAVSBV010025811.1:0-11877 GCA_033117975.1 Parotocinclus spilosoma | reverse complement strand
TCCTTCTACTGTCAGGGAGTTTTTCCTTGCCACTGTCGGCCTAGGCTTCCTCAATTTGGGATTGGCCTTTTAAGATAATACAAGATTATAAAGCTGATTTGAGACAATTCTCCATTGTAAAAAGCACTTTAGAAATCAATTTGACTTGACTTGACTTGACATTAGGATTGTATCGGTTGTAGGACATTATGGATATGGACATTTCCTAAATGCTTTACAAATGTTAGGGACGCTGTGCCCCTACAATCTGGAAAATCTGATTTTCCTCTCTTTCTTGGAAGTGCTTTATGAAACACAGGGAACTTCACTGTCAGCAGGATTAAAGTGACACCTACAAACTGGTCTCTTTAAAACTTGGCGGCTTAACGAGGCAAAACTTTATTACACAATTAACACAATTATGACCAACTGAGGAATAATGGGAATATCCACCCTTGGCTCAAATGACACTAGCGAGTCATCATGGAATGGACTTCTGTCTGTATTAGGCAACACAAGGGATCCGGGGGCACTCGTGTCCATTCCAACTGAAAAATCCAAATTGTGTGCTTGTGGGTAAGCAAGCGAAACTGGCGTGTATCGATATGTGCTCCATTTGACTCAGACTGAGCAAGTTACAGGCCAGGCTAAGACACCAGAGTAACCATCATGCTCATGAAACCACTCATGCAGCCCCCTTGCACGGTCAGGTGAGGCGCTGTCCTGTTCCCTTTCCACCAATGGTTACGCACTACAGGGTTCTGCACTGGCAGCCTTTGCACGCTTTACTGCTTCAAGACTGAACTGCGACTGTTTCACAGTGACAGCACTTAAACTAAAAGCTTTCCTGTTTGTTACGAAGCTTCTATGCTTTTGTACGATTTAACGGCATTTTAAAAATTGCATAACCAGGCTGGGTTTTTTATTGTTGAAAATTAACTTTCACATTCAATTAACTCAACTCTTTCGTTTTAATATGAATGTTGTTTTTTTTTTTGTTTTTTTTGTAAGGCTGAAGTTTCAGAAAACGGCCAGAACGTTTAACACCTTTTGTACAACACACACCTAATCAGGTTTAACACATCAGTGTACACGACAAAAGAACATCACCTTTAACCCCAATGAACCTAGAAAACAAGTGTGTCAGCACTAACGCTACCCTGTCACATTTAAATCCCCGAAGCAGACAAAGAATAAAGCAATAAAATTCAGCACCAAACTGAAGCAGCTCCTCATATAACGTCTGCTGGCACGGAAATTAAAAATGACTTTAAGTCTACAAAACAATAAACATCTACAAAACTTTAAACATCGGTGCCGCGGACAGTTTTACCCCCTGCTCTGTACACCGCCAAAAGTCTTTATAGTCAGACCGAATGAACTAAAAAAAAACATCCAGTGAACAGTTTGTGTTGGTTGTGTCCACATGCTGATAAGTGGGTTCAAACAAAAATAGATAGAATTGTTTGGGAAAGGTTAAAGTCATTTAAATCATCCCTGGACGCAAAGGTGAAAACTTGAGGCGGCTGGGTTACAACCAGTGACAGCTAATTGTTTTGAAACTTGCCAAATCGCACGTTCACTAGTAAGCCATAGCAGTGAGCTTCTTATATCTCTCGAGTTAGATGCGTTTTCTAACCCAAAGGGATTTTATCCCTATTCGCAAAAGGTGAAACCTTGAGGCAGCTGGGCTACAACCAGTGGCAGCTGATGGTTTTTAAACTTAGCAAAGCACACGTTCAATAGTAAGCCATGGCAGTGAGCTTCTTGTATCTTTATATATGGTCTTATAGCTCTATATCTTATGTTTCCTAATCCAAAGGTATTTCACAAAACAACATTTTATTTTTGTAAATTGTACGCCAATATTTTTACATAAATGGTAAGACTTACTGGAGCTGATTTATTTCAGTTTGATAAGTACCTGATTAATAGATTGACAGCTGTTTATGAGGTTCCACTAATAACAGAGATTATAAGGTTTTATGTCTGTGCAAAACACACCTGCACAGACTTAATATGCTGCCTGTGGCTGGGCGTGGCTTAAAAATGTATTTGAAGCCATTACTTAAATAAGTGTTAATCTTTTGTCCCAGCGAATGCGCAACGTCACAGGCACCCATACTCACGCAGGCTTCAGTGTGTCCATTAGCGCTATCATAGGAGTTTTTGCATGAAGGCTACACCGTACACCGCCACATGTTAAGGAATTAAGAGCACGGTAGTGGCGTGAGATATACTGTACTGTGCAAAAGTCTTAGGCCACCATTAAATTAGCTGTTTTACCAATGTTATTATGACATATGTAACATATTGTCAATATATATGGACTCCATATTTTTCTTTCCACTGATCTACATTCCACTCTTCATCAGCTTTAGCATATCTTAGCCTTTTCACTTTGTTCCTCTAACATAAAAGTGGTTTTTTGGCTGCTACCCTTGCAAAAAGACCATTCCAGAACAAGCTTCTTCGAAGTACAGAAGGTGCAACTTGGCGTCCCAATGAAGCTCCCAGATCCTGCTATTGCTAATTTAACTACTTAAAACATCGCTAAAGCAGGCAAAAAACGGATGAGTCTTCAGACACGGACACCATTATTGAGACAATGGTAGCTTGATGGTGCCAAATAGTGTGGTCTGGTTACAACTTGCGTTCGTCCAATGTGTCATTAGTTTCTGTGTTTATTCTCAGTGTTGTGACTCTATTCCGTCTATTTTTGTCGCTTCCACATTATAGCATAATGTTCTGGTTATTAATTTTTTAGGTTTTAATGAAGCATAATGTTCTGTTTTTTTTGTAGGCCCTAGAGTCAGACAACTAGCCCAGAACTTGCCCAGAACTGCTTGAATTGTATTTTTTCCGATTGCATGTGTTGTAAGCTGCTCTGGATAAGAACATCTGCTAAATATACATTTTGGTTCACTGTCACTGGATAACTGGATGTAATTTGTCTCAAAGAATATAAAGGCCTTGAACCCAGTCTGCATCTGTGTGGCCTAAATAACAGTGTCCACATATTTTTGACAATACAGTGTGTCTGACTGTGTGCATCTCAACAGCTAGTGTTTAAAAGCTGATTGGTGGACTGGGTGTACCTGGTAGAAAGAGGGTTCAGTGAGCCAGTGCTGCCAGAACAGAACTCTAGTGGGAGAGGTCACAGTGGCCTCAGTGAGTTGAGACCGTCCTTCTCCTTCATTAGATCCCTCCTGCCCTTCCTCCCTTCTGCCCCTGGGTCTCGTCTCTCGGGTGCCCAGGTGGAAGATGAGAGAAAATACAGCCCCGATTGCCAAGACGATCAGACTCAAGTTCTGAAACACAAGCAATGACACATAAGTATCTCTGTACAGGTTATTCTGATGAGCTAAAAATAAATAAAAAGTATATAAAGTGTAAGCATTTTTAATCAATTAAGCTCTGAAACCTTAAAGAAACTACAGCATTGTTATAAATATGCTTAAAATGATTAATGATTACGTCAGATTTTAGTTTTTGTTCGGTATTTGCTTTGTTGATGTTTGAACAATTGAGTACATTAAAAAAAGTACATCTTTTAAAAATAACAGCTAATACTCAAAATCAGAAAAGCAAAAGCAATGCGAAATGATCAAATTCAATAATATTACAATTCATAAACTATAATTAAATTTAAATAATAAATGTATTTAAAAGCATTAACTATTTCCATTAAGTGAAACTAAGAACATTTTATTGAACATACTGTATTTAAACAATACAATCTGACACTACTAATACTAATACTTTTACATTTAATATGTATATATTACATATAATACATTTATATTTATACATGTAATTGTAATATGTAATATGTAATTTAATGTAATTTTAATAAACCTATAACAAAATTTTCAGTAAATGTTCCAAATGTGTTTAAAATATATATTTAACTTTTAATATCTAAAATTACTTTTTGGGGTATTTTGGGGGAAAATAATAATAACTAATAATAATAAATGTATTGACATTGTTACGTGTGCATGTCGGGCAAAAAAAATAAATAAATAAAATAATATATATGATAAATATAATATGACTAATATATATATATATATACACACACACACACACACACACACAAATAAAATATATAAAATAAAAAAATGAATTAATCTATTTACTTGAGACCTTTAGAATAATAATAAGTCTGTTTCATTTTAGAAGGGATCCACATTTTCTGTTTAATATGTGTCCCTTCACCATATTTGAGCATAATTTACATAATGATTTACAGTGTATTCACTCATTCATTTATTCATTTTAATCAAGCTGCTTTTGATTCCTGCTTTTTAACCGTGTTTTTGGCATTACTGTATTCATTTTCCATACTCTATACTGTAAATCACTATAAAAGACTTATAAATCAAGCTATATAACATTTATCCTTATTAATACTAGTCTTAGTATTATAGTCTTATATTTATACTTATAGTCTTATACTTAGTCTTATATTAGTCTTTCTGCTGCTTCAGATTTAAAAAGACGCATAAAAAGCTGCTGTTATTTCTGTGATCTGCTTCCTCCTCATGTTTGGTCAGCTCTCTCTAAATCTGAGGTTTCCTGGATCATTTAGCCAAGTAACCAAATATCAGGTTTAAAATGCAGACAAGCACTGAAATTTATAATGATTTCATACATCTATATAATTAAGCATATTTTAACTGTGCACATAAAAAACAGTGATAATGTTTATTATTATTAATAATAATAATAATTATAATAACAATAATAAAGGTCAGTGGATGACATCAGGCATCAGACTTAAAAAGCAGAAGTAAAAGCTTCCCTAAACAGGGAAGTTCAAAAAATAGTAGATTTAAAGAAAACTAATGACAGTTTTAGTAAGTAGTTATTCGGTACTACAGCACCGCGTCTAAGCAACACAGCAATAAAATCTCCTCTCAACTGATTCTCCTCTTTACCCCACTGCTGTACTACAGGGTTTAGGTTCAGGACTGGGACGTTACTAAAGTCTGATCCGCTTTTTATGTGGATTGAGATGTATGAGATGTATGAACATGGTGGAAGACCAAACTACATCACAGTTGTAGCTTCCTAACCAAAGCATTTATGGAGTTTTTCCTTTCCACTGTCAACCTAAGCTTGCTCAATTGGGGCTTCAAAATGAAATATTCCATAATTAAATCTGCCCAGTGTATTTGTACAGAGACAATGCTCCATTATAAAAAGCACTATAGAAATTAATTTGACTTGAGTCTTTATTAAAGCAACAACAACAAAATATGCTATTATAACAGTTTCACCCACTAAAAAAAATAATGAATGCTATCATAAATTGAAAAATCAACGCAAACGAACAAGCCAGATTCCATTGCAGAACAGAAGACAAAAAAGAAACTAAAGACATTTGTTTATTCGAAATATGCGTATGGACATGTGATATATCACAGACACAATCACAGAAAGCGATGCATCGTTACAGCTTAAGTGAGCAGTGAAACAGACATGGTGTGTGTTCTGGGCTGGTGTGTATGCACTTACTCTGAAGATGGGAATGTCTACGGGGCTGAGGGTATCGGCGATATCAGGATCTTCTCCTGACTGGAAATGGAAGAGCAGGTAGGCCACTCCATAGACGGTGATGTTAGCGACCACTGTGAAAGCGTTTCTGCCAGAAAACAACGAGAAAACAGCAAAACAACAACTGTGACTTATCAGTTAACGTTCAGGTTTACTGACCAGATAGTAATGTTTGTTCATTTGGATTCTTTAGCATCGCAATCGCTGGAGGTAGACTAGTCATATATATTTTCCCTCAAGTCAATGCTAATTTAGAGTAATCAATTAACCAAACACGCATATGTTTGGACTGTGGGAGGAAACCAGAGTACCCGGAGTAAACCCCCAAAGACACGGGAAGGATGTGCAGACTTCACACAGAAAGCACCCAGGCCGCTTCACCCTGGGATTGAACCCAGTACCTTCTAACTGTAGGGCGGTGGTGCCCCCCCCCCCCTTACATTTCTGTATCTTTTATGTGTGATTTTTTTTTTTTGTACTGACTTTCCAGCTTTTTTTTTTTTTTTTCAAATGATCAAATTCAAATAGAAACAAATGCTTTTAAAGATAACAAATTTTATAAACTCATTATAATTCATTCTTTTTTATTCTTTTCATTCCGTCTTTTAGCTGTATAATTCTAACGTTGCTGCTTTGTTACGGCTGGCGTCGTTGCTAGGCTAGCTACGTGAGCAGTAATCCTTGAGCTTGCAGGCTCAGAACTAACCGTGGAATAATGTTATTTTTAAGACGTCGGCCATTAAAGCAAGCGGATGCCCGTTAGACAGACGGTAAATAGTGCATGCCTGTCTGTGATGGAACAAACCCTGTCAACATTTAAGGACTTTTTGGACGTGTGATTGTAAAAAAGTCCAGATAAAGAAGCAATATCAGATTACTCTAACACACTTTCTTAATTCTGATAGTTTAAAGGTCATGATTACAGGGATTACCTATAAGCAGTAAGCTCCACCTTGGCAGACTCGGACTTCACCAGTTCTGGGATAAGGGACAGGTGGGAGATTTGAGTGGCGGCCCAACCGAACTGGAAGATGATGATGAAAGGGGTGAAGTAGACGAAACTGGCCCACTGTGGTGTGTTCTCAGTACAGCCTATGCACTGGTTAAATACAAAAGGGAAGGAGAGCAGGACACTGATCGTCCCTGTGAGAGGAGGAAGAAAATATTAGACATTACACAAGTCAAAAGCCAAAACATTACAAGCACATGCTTAGTAAATACTCCGACCAAGTTGTCTATCCGTAATACTTTTTCTCCACGTTAAGTACGTTACACACAGAGCGCACTATGTTCATGAGATTTAATCGATCAACAGTAAGTTAGTAGGAGCTTGTGTATAATGATGCTATATGACAATATTCAAACGGCGACAACGCAACGTTATTTTAGTCTCTGATCAATTTTCTATGCTTTTCTGAAGACGAAAACTCTGACACTGGTAGCCTTTAATGAGTAAAACCATGGGGTTTTAGCGTCACTTTCCTTTGCCCTTTCTTGTTCAGAATCACAAAGCCATTTCACACGCTTATAAACTGTTCAGCTAAGGCTGATGATCAAAATCATTCTAATATTATTCGTTATTCATTATAATTGAGAAGACTGTGAAACAGTGAACATTTGCATTTTTCATAACATCCATTTTTTTTGCTACAAATAAAATTGAAACATAAATAAATAACATTGCTCATATTTTTCTCCACATCCAACGGGTCCAGTATGAGAACCTACTGTTCACATGCAGTCTAATATATCCCAGAGCGCTGCTGTAATCAGATAATCAATGTGATAAGTGGGAGAAAGTTTTGGCATGTCAGTGTGTACACACGTACACACATACACACATACACACACACACACACACACACACACGTGTACAAAGGTCTTGCATGTGTACAAAAAGTCCTTAAAGAATCATCGCGTCAGATTATGCGTCCTTTTAATGCAATTTTACTTTTGCACTACACTGCATGCTCCAATACATATTTTTATTGTTTAAATTCTTATACATGAAAAGCCACTACTTTTAACTGTTCATTCTTAATAATAAAAGAGGAACTTTTTCTTTCAATTTCGAAGGACTAAAGCGTTTTTGTTTCAAAACTTGTACAAGAAAAAGTGCTTTGTTTCGCATCGTTTACCTTCCAGAAATAAAAAGCAATGTCTTTTATCGAATGTAAAATCAACAATCATGAGAAAAATCGAATCGCGAGCATAGTTACTCCCCTAACGTTTATTCAAGGACTGACATGGTTATAAAGTTTTGCACAGATACTGGAAAGATACTGATGAGTAAAAGTGTGACCACCTGGTCTGTGCGTTCAGGTCAACGTCTGTTCCCACAGGGTTTTCCAGGAGAACATCACCCAGAGCATCACATTCCCTTCCTCTTTAGATGCACCCTGTCATTATTTCCTCAAGTAAAGGGTGCACACCTCCCCAAATTTGTCGTACTTGTTCATCTAGTTGGTGCTTTATCTCTCCTCAGAAGGTAACTAAGAACTGTCAGTAGATCCTCACCAATGCTGGGCAGGAGCACCCCACAAACCTCACTGCTTAGGAGACGCTCCGACCCAACGTGTCCACTATGAGAACCAACTGTTTTAAGCAGATTATCAACCCCAAGCCTACATGATCTGATTGGGTTGCATACAGTTCCTAGGCATTAAGAGACCCTGTGCAGTGGGACTGTGATTTGGAACACGACCTTACCTATTAGATGCCATGTTTTCCTCTTGCCATAGTTTCCACAGCCAGGGGTTCTGTCCGACTCGTAACCAATCAGAGGGGTACAGATTCCATCTGCTATCTGCCCGATGAGCAACAACACTCCTGCGTACGAGTTTTGAAAGCCTAAAACTGAGTGATAATAAACTAGGAGGTAAGTAAACCACATAGAGCTACACAAATCATTCAGAAAATGTCCGACTGCGTAACTTAGACGCTTAATAATCGGTAAAGATTCCGATTCAAACGATTCAGCCATGACTGGAAAACACCTAAGGCAGCTTATTTATTACAACTAGAGCCTTCAGTTACATTAACCAACTAGTTATTCTGCTGCTTAATCTCGTTCACATCGCGCTGCTTAACTAAAAAAAAAGATGATAAAAACGAAACTATTCTATTCCGAAGCCAAAGCGGAGCGTATTGATTCCCATCTCCAGCTTGCCCGGTTTCTTTTTGAGTCAAGGGTACTGTCCGAAACCGTTTACAAACTATTAAATTAGGGTGCCTACTCAGTACACAGCACATTGTGTACTGGCATGTAACATAGTGTGCTATGGTGCGATTTGGGACGCTACCGAAAACTCAGCTGACTCGGTCACGATGTGTGTAGGAGGCGCTTTCTGTAAACCTTTTAACAGCGATACTTTATCGCTTTAAACAGCGTTCAGGGTCGTTTTACCCAATAAAACGTAACCCAAACGCGCAGTTAGCGTCAAACTTGCAATTAATTACACAACTCGACACCAAAACGCCACTTTGTTTAGACGCTAAACGTAGGGTAGCTTCTTCAATGTCTTTCTTCTGGTGAACATGGAGCACTAGGGATGAATAGCCACTGGTTGTAGTGTAAATATACACGGAGAGAGACTAAAAGATCAAATATTTTAAGGTTTAATAAAAGAGCAGCATTTAAATAATCTGAATAGCTGCCCTATATCTGTTAGATACGGAATGGGAAGCCGTTAGACGCTTTGGTAATGGAGATACCTCACGAGGAACTGGAAATCATATTATGTTCGCTGTTGTTTTTTTGTAAACAAGTTGTGTTTAACCCCTTATTGTCCTGATCAGTGTCACACGGGGTATAGTGTGTATCCAAGAAAAACTACACAAGAGTAAAGGAGCACTGAACAGAATGCAAGTCCCTCACAGGGCTAAAAGGGTTCCCTTTTTTAGAGCTGGGAAATGATTCCTTGATCAACTTCTCCTTTCTGATATAATCTTGCCCGTCTGCCATGCCACGTTCAAACCAACCGGGACTCGAGCGCTGGCACTGGGGTGGTGAGCTAGTGTATTTCAAGCCCACTCAGGGGACACAGGGAACTCCAGAGCCTAGCCTGAATCTTCATAAGTTACCCAACCTGGCCCAAATGCATCGCTGGACTATTCGCTAGCCCAACTAAAAAAGGTTCTGCTGGTGCTTTTGGACCGGTTGGTGCCATACATCATTAGCACTGACCAGGACAATCAAGTTTTAAATGTGTACAGAGGGAGCTTACGCATCACTGTGGTAGCCTAGCAGTTAAGGTACTGGACTCTGGACCTAATGGTCCAGGTTTCAAATCCCACCTCTGACAAGCTGCCACAGTTGGGTTCTTAAGCAAGGCCCTTAACCCACCATAGCTTGAATTGTAAGTCGCTCTGGATAAGGGCGTCTGCTAAATGATGTGAATCATAAAACTGCTCACAAACATTTTGGGATGTTTATATGCCCTTATTTTTGTAAGCAGTATATATAGATTTATAGAAAATGTTGTAGCACCCTGGTTCATGTTACAGTGCCTATAAGAAAATTATTATAACCTATTGAATTGCTTTTCTTTGGACACATCACACCATGAAAATTCAAACAGTGTCTAACTGTGTACAAATGTATTTACACATCGTAATGCTCATCTCCCAATCTCACAAACTTTACACAAAACCGATCTGACACCTTAGCAAGAAAAAAGACATTCTGCAGTTCACAAATTAATGGCTGTAATTAAGCAAAAGGTGTTTTTTTTAAAGAACTAAATCACTTATCCAACCCTATTTTTCAGAATTGTTTCCTTTACCTTCTCTTTACTTTGGGGTTGGAAATAGATATTGGTTTTTTGAGTCCTGTCATATGCACTTTATTTCTACACTTGTGTAAGACTATAAGACTCTTTAAAAAAAATCCTACTCGAGTCAAGAAGCCATTAGTTTACCCCTTGCATATTAGACTTGTACAGTGAGTAGGAGGGTAAAACTGTAACATAATGGCGAGTCATGCATGAGTATGAAGGCTCATGCACGCCACGTGAAGGACTGTAAACTCATCTTGACTTGCTTCTCAGAAAAATGTTAATGATTTAACACTCACAAGACAGAAATACGTATTAATTCCTATGTAACACCAGTTTATATGAACGTTAGGGTGTTTGAGTGTCAGGTGATATACAGAACATCGTCATGTGGTCAAAATTACACTGACACGCCTTATCACACTGCCGGGACCCAGACCTGGATCACAGAAGTGGTGGGTCAGCGTATTAAACCGCTGCAACAACCAAAACTCTTGTTAAATCTCTTTTTTTTTCACCCCACTTTTTCCAGAATAGGATCACTGGTCAATTTGCAGTGTGTGATCTCATGAATTAAGCCAAAAGATCAACCAAAGATCAATCTGTGAGCATAATCTGTAATAGTCTGTAAGATCACAAAGGACCCAGGGTAACTGTCCATTATGTGGCACATGGACAATCCAGAGGGGTACTGGAAATACCTCTGTGGATGGGTCAGACTAAAACAGGTGAGAAGTTTAATGTCTGGAGAAAGGAAACTGCATAAGAATCTTACCCCGTCTGTAAAACATGGTGGTGGTGGTATCATGGTTTAGGCCTGTTTTGCTGCATCTGGATCAAGAAGGCTTGTCATCATTGATGGAATTCATGGAATTCTGAATCATATCAAAAGCGTTTATAGAAAAACATCAGGATATCTTCCTGTCAAAGGAATGTCGGTCACCCAGCGAACAACGATCCTAAGAACACAATTACTCTTACCAAAGAATAAAGAAAAGAAATCTCTTTCTCTACATGCCGAAATCAATTCTGCACTCTGATTGGCTTACAGAAAAAAAAACCCATTCCTGCTTTGACATTAAGATTGTGTGTGTTTTCGCCCACTCAATTTACTTAGTTAGAAAAGTTGAGGATTGTTTTTGTTTAAGAACACATTGAAATGTAATGTTTCACATTTAGTAATAACAATAGATAGAAGTGATATTGTTACATCCAGGTGACTTTGCGGTGATTCTGATTAAGTTTGAAAGAAAAAAGGAAACAGAATCAGGATTTACTTCCAAAATGTACATTAGTTTACACCTCCTGTCTCACAACAAAAAGGTCCCGGGTTCAATCCCAGGGTGGAGCGGCTTGGGTCCTCCCCGTGTCTGCGTGGGTTTACTCCAGGTACTCCGGTTTTCTACCACAGTCCAAAGACATGCGTGCTAGGTCAATTGGCGTCTCCAAAATTGTCATTGACTTGTGTATGCAAAACACCCCACCCGTGTAACTGGAAACAGCTGCACGCCGGTCCCAAGCCCGGATAAATGGGGAGGGGTGGAGAAAGCAATGGCAAACT
>JAVSBV010025790.1:0-11878 GCA_033117975.1 Parotocinclus spilosoma | reverse complement strand
AATTGCCCCCTAATTTTTGTGAGCAATGCACACACACACGCACACGCACACGCACACGCACACGCACACGCACACACACACACTAGAGGGACGAGTGTATAAAATGGCAGCTGTACCATGCTGCTCGTGTTCACATGTTGGTCGGAAATTTGGGCCACTGATACACTGATCACATGTTGGGAGGCTGCATGAGCTCGATATTAATAGACCAGCATGCGTGTGTGTGTGTGTGTGTGTGTGTGTGTGTGTGTGTGTGTGTGTGTGTGCGCGCTCTCACATATGGACGTGTGGGTAGAAAAGCCATGCCAGGCTAAACCACATAAACCACGTGCCATCATTAAAGCCCGATCCTGCATAAGGTGACCAAATAATCAGCCAATTAAAGTGGGGTCACGTGACCCGAGCTGTTAACGAGCTACTAATTAAGTGCATGTACAAACTAACTGTTTGTGTGTGGGATTTTTTTTTTTTTTTTTTTTTTTAATAAATGACAAATAGAATGTGTGAAAACACACAATAGGCGGATTAATAAAACGATACGAATTCGAGATTAATGGAATTTATTATAATATTAAACCTTTTTCATTTTATTTTATTTTATTAGGCTTTCTGCTAAAAGATTGAAATAATTTTAATCGTCACATTTATTTATTTATTTATTTATTTATTTATTTATTTATTTTCATAAAAATGAAAATGCCTCCCCCATAAGACGTTTCAAGACTAAATAAATCAGTTTATGAGGGTTTTTATTTCAATTAAATTCTAATAAAATGTGTGAAAACCTAGAATAGATTAAGAAATTGATATAAAGGTCAAATAATTCAGGATAAATGGAAACTTTTATTGCTGCAAAATGCAAATTCAATTAAATGGAATGAATTTGAATATATAATATAATAATTTACCATATTTTAATACCATATTAAACAAAGATATTAAACCATATTTTAATTCAAATATAATCCTCAGTGCTATATCTTTTAAAACAATAAACAAACATATTTATTATTAGATCACTTTAAACTGTGTTTCGAACGACACTGGATAAATAAAAAACAGTTTTAATTTCATTAATGTAAATAATCAAATGAATATTAAACAAATCCCTACATAAATTAGGAAATTTCATAAGATTCATTTCTGAAAAACACAACGTTGTAATTTAATTTGAATGTTTAATAGATTAAAGGAAATTCTAGTCGAATATGTATTATAAACGTAATTGAGCAGTGCATTTTAGAATTAATTTTAAATCAGAAATCAATCATTAAATAATAAATAGCAAATTAAAGTGTTGTTCAAAGAAAATATTAAATGACATTTTATTATTGAGCGACTCATAAGCAAAGGAACTTCAAGGTTTTACAACGAGGTCAAACTTTTAATGGCATTAATAACGCGTAAAAAGGTTGTCTTGTACAAAGTTTGTGCACCCTCGTCTCCTGTATGGGACGCAGCTGTGATAAGGGTTAGGTCATGTCTGTGTGTGTGTGTTTGTGTATATAGCTTATACTGAATTTGAGATTATCAGTGTGTGTCACGTACTTATGAATCCACATGCTGAATAATTAATGTGTGTGTGTGTGTGTATACTGTACAGCAGCAGACACAGAATGCACAATGAGGCAAACGGGGACAGAGAAAGTGGCTCTACCCAAGGGCTTCGAAGCAAGACAAGGGCATCTCCTGTGTGTGTGTGTGTGTGTGTGTGTGTGTGTGTGTGTGTGTAAGAACACAGTTCTTATCTGAACTCTCCACTATCTGATAGGACGTCTCATGCTCTTACATTAGTGCACAGACTTCCAGTAACAGAATGAATCCCTCACACACACTTTATTTTACTTTATTTACGATACTATATTACACCGGATTGTTAAGAATTCCAACCTTTTTTAAATCTAAATGCACAGCTCTGTGCAGGAACAAACCTAAAAGTGACAGATTTGCCAACGTTTTAAGATCTAAATATTAACCTGATCATAACAGAAATGCATTTGAGCCTAAATGAAGCTAAAAACTGAGAATCGACTCCCAAATCTTTGGATTCGAATTCAAAGCTCAGAAATGGATGCGATGTTTTAGAAACCATGACATCCAAAAACTCAAAGTATAAGTGTTTATTATTAAAGTTTTGACTTTAGCTCTGTGAAATAACACCTATAGTTCATAGCGAATCAATTAACGTTTAACACGCAGTTTATGGGGGCGATTCTTAACCTGTAACGCTAATATGGGTGTAACATAAAGGTTGACCGGATTACAGTAAATTTAAACTTATAAATAATTTATCAGTTCATTCAGGCACTAAAAAACGTCATTGTATAATAGCGAGTCGGTTTGGCGAACCGATTCTTTCGAACCGTTACCTCATGAATCACTCGATCTATGTTGGATTTAAACGAAGCTAATGGCGTAACTTGACGTTTACCTAAAATTGTGCGATTAACCAGCATATTTGTGACATTTAAATGAATAATAATGTGACTACAGGTACGTTCTTACCGTATCTTTGGGCAACTTATTAAAGAAAGAACGAACGATCGAGATTCAAACATTGTTTCCTCGACGGCCAGTATAAGCAGTGACAGCAAAATACGCCAGTTCAAGTGATTAAATGATTGTACAGTTACATAAGCACAAAATGGTGCCTGATTTTTATATCTTATTGCTTTAATTCGAAGATATCAGACACAGCTTCGTTTGGGTCTTTCAACAAATCGTCCACCGTGGCGTTTGATTCAGTGAATCGACTCCGTGTGCACTACAGGTATCTAAGCCAATAAATCGACTCGGTACCGACTCACAAGGAGTCAAAATCGGCTCACAGAACACAAAGACACAAAACGAGAAAGTAAACACAAAATAAAGCATATAGTATACAAAATCTTAACAGTTTACATTGCCTTTATGACGTAGATACGCCCGACCATCACTTTACGTGAACAGACTAGGCGGATTCAATTCAAAGATGATTCGTAATGATAACGTATCAGGCCGCCATTTTGTACATTTTGTGCGTTTTTTGTGTTTGGACTGTGTAGAACTGTTTAAATGTGTAGATTTTAATCAAACTGTAAAGAATAATGTGTGTCCAGACATTTCATTCAGCATCAGGATGGTGCAAAATAATATAATTTATCACAGGTTTAATGCCCAGGTCTTCTGTTCCCATGTGCGTACGCTCTGACCATAAAAAAAGTGAATTTATGGGAAGCTTTCAGTCCTTATAGAGTAGAAAATACAGTTCTAAATGAGCAAAAGTCCAAGTTTATTGAGTCACACTGCACTGTGTCAGCGCTTTTACACACTGCCGCCCCACAACACATCAATCTTACCAGCGTCCACTCACTTAGAATGGCCAAATGAAGTTTGAAGTGTTTTAGCGTAATTACTACGTGGCTCATTCAGGTTCTAACAAGCGAGTCCATGCTAGTGTCTGGGTCTCCTGGTCAGCTAAAATAAATACATTTCACCACGTTAGTTGGGTTTTAGGGTTTTAGGTCGATGATTTTAATCATCGTTGACTTGTGTTTCCTTCGTGTTGTGCAAAAAACCTTGTTTACCAAGTTTTTAAAGTTTTAATGCCGCTTCTCTCGGTCAGAGTTGGGACTCAGGGACATAAACTGTATTGTACGTAATACAGTTAGGGAACTGCTAGTGCAAAACCATTTTTGACATACTCTGGGGGTGGGCACCCGAACCTCAGCAACCTCTCAGCAAGTCTCAGCAAATCTGCCTTTTTACTCCAGGGTTGCCAGATCCTGAGAGAAAAATAAGCCACCAGGTCTCTCAGAATAAGCGAGCCTGGTAACAGTGTGGAGTTACGTTTAGTCGGTGCATGCGCAGACTAATAAAACCGACTGAAATCCAGGAATCTGTATTCAAACTAGGTAGTTAGAGGCGGAAAAAACACGAAAGTTAGAAACCGGGGCTGATTTTATGGCCCTACAGGGTAAAGACTGGTTCTGAGGTTTCAAAATGAACGAATGCCCACTGTTAGGCATGGTGGAGGATCTGCGACTGTGGAATCTTCCTGGGATACCGCGGCATCGCAATTCCATGAAGCACCAGGAGAATGGCTGGATCTCCAAAAGACTCGAGAAGAGTTTGGAGGTTCTGAGGAGGTTTTGGACTTCATCGTGGTTTCTAATAATGTGTGCAGTGCTGTATGAAAGCTGCAGAAGGACAGAGGGCGGACGGAAGGTGAGGGCAGGATGAAGGGGGAAGGGAGGTAGAGAGAGAGAGAGATCGAAAGAGAGAGACATGCTGGGGGATGGTAGAGCTCATCATGTGCATGATGATGGTGATGATGATGATGAAGCATCTTCTAGCAACCCGAAGGTCATCGAATAGCTGAATCCAAAGAATAGCTATAACAGCTTTAGGGCTCCGTTCTGTATTTAATTTCCCATCAATCCTAGCGATGCATCAATACGTTTTGACGTTGGTTGAGCCACGTTATGTAAACTGGGTTTCAGGTTACACATATCAGACCATCTGTGCACGGCGTCTAGTGTAACAATCAGCTGGACACACACACACACAGTTTGCACAGCTATGCACGTGTGTGTGTGTGTGTCAGAGTGCGCAAGCGACACGCCAGGGGTGAGGGCCGTAGCATGGCTTTGAAAAACGAGGGGCACGGGAAGGACAAACAAAATATACATGAATAATTAAAGCCGTTTCACGTCGGGCTCTATCTTTAAGGCCGATATTTTAATTGTATTAAACAGAAATGAAATTTAAACTTAATTTGTGCTCCGAGGCCTGCCGTAATTCCACGTATCGATCCGAAAAGGTGCTGGAGAGATTTGTTTCCCATATTGGACTAAGATCTGGTGACTAGAACCATTATGAGATGATCAGAGCTTTGGGACATGGGGCGTTATCCGGCTGGAAGTCACCATCAGAACACGGTGGGCATAAACGGGCACGCTTGGGGCAGCAACAACACTTTTAATGATGGTGTTAAGGGCCCAAAGCGTGCCCAGAAAAGGTCGTAGGACGTAAGGATGGATCCACCAATTCTGACCCTACCATTCACTTCTATTGTCCAGTTTTGGTGTGCCCATGCCAGTTGTAGCCTCAGTGGCCTGGTCTTCGTTGGCAGGAGTGCCACCCTGTAATCACTGTTCCCTTTCTGTCAGCTCGAGCCAGTCTGGCCGTCCTCCTCTGCTCCTCGGATTAGATATTTCCATAAACATGCAGTTCAAACAAACAGGTGTACCTAATAAAGTGGCAGGAGGTGGTGTGTTTTATGCTCCTCTAACAAGCTTAACGTTTCTCCACCGGTTTTCTATGAGGAGCAGACGCAGTTAGGGGTAACGAGAGGCCAATTAGCGGCGTTTTTAACGATGGGATACGTACGTTCGAATTCGGGTCACGGGGCCACAAATCTGACCCGATACGACGAGGTAAAAGACTTACGCTGCGCTTTATTTGCTTCTTCACTGGACTGTTAATGTAAACAAAGCACAGCAGATCCTCCACCATGCTTGACGGTCGGTTGGGTCAAATCTTCGTCTGATTTGGCTTTGCTTTGTAGCCTTCCAAATAACCTCAAACAGTCCAAAAAAAAGGCGTTATTTGATCTCCTGATCCTAATTGGATTCCACCGAGCCATTAAAAAAACAACACTGGAACGTGGTCTGGAGCTGGACTGGGCTTTTTTGCATAAGACTCCACACAGACAAACACAGATGGAGGGAAAAAAAATATCTAAAAATATATATCACAAGCTCTGTGCTTTGCTTTTGAGAATCGCTGCGCTGGCGGTGGAAATCTTGGCAGGCGCCCGGACTTTAATCAAACACAAACCCACACGGTTGCGTTTTTTTTTCCCCTCGCTGTAGGCCGGAAGGCGTTTCACGGTGGTCTTGTAGCCGGTCGTGTATGATTAATCAGGTTTGTGTTTCCTCCGTCTGGACGAGAGCGACCGATGCTTCGGAATGACCAAGCACCAAAATGGGAATTTTATTACAGATGAGAATTCTCGACTTCACCTTATTCACCCCCCGCCCCTTTTTTTTTTTTTTTAAACATTCCGTTTAAAGCCGTCATAAACGGGACGGGCGCAAACAGAGCTAGAGTGGAGCTCCACCGAAAGAAGGCCTGGACCATTACTGCCCTCTTAAGAGCACAAGAAACGACTGGAACCACCACGTTGTCCACCTAATTTTTTGTTCAGATCCTCCAGACTCCTGGATCGTCTCTTGTGGAATCACCTCCCTCAGTTCCCAGAGCAAGGCTTCGAGATGATAGACTCAAATATTGGTTCTGTAGATTTGGACGTCCGTGGATTTTCAAATTTCAAGGGACCTTCACGGGGTCCAATATGTTCCAAAACAGGGTTCCACAACATCACAGAGATTTATGTTCTCTAAGGCAGCCACTCTTCAGAGTAGAAGTGCTTTTAGGTGGGTTAATTTGTGTGTTTTGTGGTTAAGCAGGAGAAAGCTTTGGGAGTCGTCAAATCAATCAATCAATTAATCAATCAATCAATCAATCAATCGATAAGCTGCAGCAGTGTGGAACCTAATGTACGTTCGGGCCGGTAGGATTTGGCTCGTTCAATCCAAGGCGAAAACAAAACCATCTTTTCTGAGCGGCTCTCGGTGTCAGCGGTATGTGCGAAAGTAATCGCCCCCCTCCGCGCATGCGGCTTGTTATTTGCTCCGGCTAAATCTCATCAGGGATTCATCCTGAATTCCGTCCTGCAGCTTCGCCCCGGAGCGGCAGATTCTGCATTCTGGTTCGTGCTGCAGCTCCCGAGACTGACGCAGCAATTTACTCCTCGCCTTTTTTCTCTGAAATCTGTCTAAAATCTCAGGCTCCGAACGGCGACGCCCAGCCGGGCCGCGTTTCACGGCGCGGTCTTGCCCCGGTAGCGGCGCGCGGCGGCGGCGGCCCGCGTTTCGTACGGCAGCAGCAGTTTTAAATTTAGAATCAAAGGCCGCCGGGGGCAGCGTGTGACCTTACACACCCGTCTCTCTCCTTCAGACACACACTGCACCACACAAACACACACACACACACACACAGAGCGATCACGCTGCAGCTACACGACGTGGCGCTGCTCAGATCAGCCCCGGATCGGGCCCGGCGTCGTTTGATCTGCAGTGAATCACCACGTTTAATCACCACGTTCCCGTTGGATCGAGTTCCCGAACAGATCCAGGATCTGGCGGTAGTGGTGCTGCAGAGACGCCGCAATTCCGATCTCCACCAGTTACCTTTAATCTTACATTCTGATCTGCTAGGAACAGAATCAACGTCATGAGCAGAGGCGGGTACAAACTGAGTAGGTGGTGGATGGTACCTATGGTGATGCCCGTGAGGCCCAGTAGTTGGGCATCTGCCTACCCTGTCCATGTGGGTGTGTGTGCCCCCATAACAGAACTTTAAAACCCCGATTCTAAATCCTCTAACCTCGAAGCTGCACCCGTTATGGCTAATAACAGGAACCAGCAGGGATTTCCACACACACTCCCATTATCTGGACGTTCCTCAATATCCGATATCCGTTCAATTAACGGTCACGGGGCACGTCCCGGCCCAACCCGGCCCGGCCCGGCGCTACAGCCCCGCCCTCGTTACACGAGGAACTCTGAGACTCAAAAGGCCCCGCCCGGTGAGGCGAAGGAACACCCCAAACCCTAAAACATCGGTGGGATTGAAGCCAATGTGGTCATAACGCCTCTGGACAGACATGATTTGGGAAGGTCTGTTCACCCATCCATAAATCCATCCATCCCGTAAAAAAAAATAAAAATCCGTCCCGCCGTCCAGCCGTCCAGCAGTGCGTTTGTTAAAAGGATCTAGCTGCTGGAGGCGTGGTGTTTTTTACCCTTCGCTCAAGGACAGTGGCGCACAGCTGGAAGAAGACGACTCTGAAAACGACTTCGCCCCGCCGCAGACCCTCACGTCCTCTAACGAGCACGAACGCTCGTTACGTAATCGCTCCGTTCCTATTATGGAAGATTTCGAGCTTGGTTGAAACGTGGAGGAATTTCGTTCCGTCGCTTAGGTCCACAGCCCGGACCTGGACCAGGAGGAAGCCCGGTGTGGGGCGACGTTTTAACGCTCCTCCGTCCTTCATTAATTAATTCAATATACAATCCATCCGAACATCAGAAATATATATATATATATGAACCTCCCATCTACATCTTCATCCATGATCCACGTGTCTACCAACCATCTCTCCATCTAGACGTTCTCCATCCTATTCATCC
Source organism: Parotocinclus spilosoma (assembly GCA_033117975.1). NCBI lineage: Eukaryota > Metazoa > Chordata > Actinopteri > Siluriformes > Loricariidae > Parotocinclus > Parotocinclus spilosoma. The sequence goes on along the minus strand of JAVSBV010025790.1, from coordinate 3,641 downwards.
ATCCTAACTATCCACCTTTCCACCCAAACAGACCTCGTCACCTGACCCATCTGTCTCCACCTAAACTCCGAATTCATCCAGTTACAATCCATCACATTCAACTGTCCTACTCATCCACCCATTCATCTCTCCACCCATCCAACAACCTTTATATCCATCCATCTGTATACCCTTTATTTTCATCCATGATCCATCCATCTACCAAACTAAGTTCTCCATCTTATTCATCCATTCTAACCATTCCAACCCAAAATGACATTCAGTGCTCCATCCATCCATGATCTACATAATCATCCATAGATAAGCCCATCTATTCCAAAGTCCTACTCATCCACCCACCCACCAATCTCCACCACCACCATTTGTACATGTATCCTCATGTTCATCCATGATCCACGTGTCTACCTACCATCCATCATCTAGCTGGACGTTCTCCATCCTATTTATCCGTCCTAACTATCCACCTTTCCACCCAATCAAACATTTATTCACGCATTTGTTCCGTCTAATTTATTATACCTTCACATATTCATCTAGAAGTTCTCTTTCCATCCATCCATCAATTGGACCCAATGTCCATCATTCGATATCCATCCAACAAAACTTTCCTCCATGCATTTGTTATATCCATATTCATACATCTAGAAGTTCTCCATCCCATCTCCACCTTCACACCCAAACTAACGTTTTTACGCCATCCATCCAAACCTAGCCGTCTAAATTGCTGATTCACCCCCTTTCCATGTAGAAGACCCTTTTCCTTCGTCCATCCATCCATCATCTGTCACGGCATCAATCCATTATTCCGCTGCCCATGTACCTCCACCCGACTACATATTCATCCACCTATTCATCCATCTTTACACCCAACAATCCTTACTTACATCAGTGTGTCCATGATGTCCACCGTCCATCCACGCTAACACCAATCTCCAAGTTCTCTGTGCTCTCATCCACCCAAAAATATTTATCCACCCAATAATCCAACAATCCTTCCATCGATTTGTCTACCAAACATCTATCAACCTCCATCCTATCCATCCGTTCTAACTACCAAGCCCTCCATCCATCCAACCCTAGCCATCAAATCCTTCCATCCATCCATCCATCCATCATCTACGTATACAACACCCATTATTCCACCTAGTCCATCCATCTCCGCCCAACTACCTAATCATCCATAGACGCCAAACCATAAAGCCTTACATCCATCCATGTGTGGTATCTATCTACACCTGTCCATTTACCAGTCTAGAAGTTCTCCAAGTTTCCACTCAAATAATCATACATTCCTCCATCCAAAATGCATCCATCTCTCCGTCCAATCCCAACCATTGGGCAGCTCTCTTTATGCATCCACCCACCTTCATATTCCATATACCGTCCTAACCATCTATCCATCCACCCGACAGTCCTTACATCCATCCACTGCCCACCAACCTTATGTATCATTATTTATCCGTGTGGAAGTTCTGAATCCTGTCCCATCCACCCAAAAACATTCACGCCTCTGCATATCCATCCATCCATCCATCCATCCATCCATCCAACTATCTATCAGTCTGAAAGTTCTTTATCCTAATTCCTGGATTCATCCATCTGCTTGCATAGATCCACCATATGTTCATCCTTCTGTCCATCCATCTGCTCACGGGTTCATCCGACCATGCACTCGTTCATCCACCCGCTCCCTCCATCCGGAACCCCTTTGACCTACTAGCCTGGATGCTAACCTGGATGCTAACCGATGTCGTGTGAATTATTAACGATAACGGACGGGATTTAGAGCTGAGGGAATTCTGCTGAGCCGCCAAAGCGCGTGAAAACGTGAGGACCAGGAGGCGTGTGAGATCATCAATAACCGAGAGCAGGACTCATGCTGCAGTGCACACACCCACACACACACACACACACCCGCACACACACACACACACACACACACACAGTTTTCTTGTTGCTTCAGGTCAGCAAGTACGTACTCGTGTAAAATGCAGCGGACGAAGGCGATTAACGAATTCTTCATCCATTCATCCATCCATCCATCCATCCATCCAACCCTCATCCATTCATCCACCTGTCTGTCCAACCATCTGGTCTATACCACATATTCGACCCATCCACCCGGTCAGCACACAACGCACTAACCCTCTTCCATCCATTCACTCATCCATTACTACACCCATTCCTAAATCCACCAAACCTCGTTCATCCATTCATCCACCTGTTTACTAATCCAACCGAAAGATTTCTTAATCCATCCATACATCCATTAATATGCCTGCCTACTTATCCTTCATCCACCTAACCTCCATCCATCCATCCATTCATTCATTCATTCATTCATTCATGCACTCCTCCACCTGTTCAATGAATCCGCCCGTCTATAATCCAGCCATCCGTGCCAAGCGTTAATCCATCCGTATGCACATCTATACGTCCATTCATCCACCCACGTCTTTCATCCATTCACCTGTGCACCCACCATGCTACTAATCATCTGACCACCCATCATTTCATGCATCCATCGGTACAGCCATTCATACATCCACTTTATTGTCCTTTCTGGTCCAACATTCATCCATCCATCCACCCACCTGCGTGAATGTAGTACATTATTTATCCACCTAAAAAATTGGGTTAACCCATCCAGTCACCCATACATCCATAAATATGCCCACCTTCCTCACCATCACCCACCTAAGAACCAGTCATCCATCCATCCTTATACCCATCTACTAATCCATTCATCCGTTATCCATCTATATATATATATATATCCATCTATTCATCCGTTCATATACCCAGACTTCACACATCTAACCTCCATCCATTCATCCACCCTTCCATCTATCTACTAACCCATCAGTCCCATCATTCATTCATCCATCTGTCCATCCAACTGTCTAGGAACAGAAATTCATTCAATTAATTATCTATGCCTCCCTCCATTCTGTCCGTCCATCCATCCATCCGTCCATCCAAATATCCACCTCCTTATTTTACACCCACCTTATCGCCATTCATTCATCCATTTTCTCAGTTCATGCATTCATCCACCCACCCTTCCACAGATTATCCACTCAACCTCCATCCATCCTTCTAACACCATCTACAACCATTCATTCCTTACAACTGACTGTCCATAGACCTGGACGTCTACATCCATCCATCCATCCATCCATCTACCCTCCCAATCGGTCTGCTAACCAATCCATTCCCGTGTCCAACTGATTCATTCAGTCACCCGTCCAGCCATTGCCTTCATCTCTATAATCGGTCCACAGATTCATCCATCCATCTACCCACCCTTCTCCACCCTTCCTCCACCCTCCGCCCTAAGCGACTCATGTAAATGCTGTTAAAAGAACAAACGATCCGATGATTTATTTAGAAGGAGCGGATGATCTCATCCCATAGTGAGCTACAGCTAGGTGTGTGTGTGTGTGTGTGTGTGTGTGTGTGCTGCATTGGGAGAATGCACGGTGTGTGTGCCAATGAGGTACAGCAGTGCGGTAGCCATCATATCTGTGGACCAAACACCGGGAGCGCACACACACACACACACACACACACAGTGCATCCGGAAAGTATTCACAGCGCTTCACTTTTACCACATTTTGTTACGTTAAAGCCGTATTCCA
>JAVSBV010025779.1:0-11878 GCA_033117975.1 Parotocinclus spilosoma | reverse complement strand
CACACACACACACACACACACACACACACACACACACACACACACACACACACACACACACACACGCACACATACATGACAGTACACAACAATGAGATGGAAAAGGCAAGTGGTGCAGTAGAAACAAGTCAAATATGGCAATAAAAATCTAGAGCAAAATTACAGTGCAAGTCTTTTGGCAGTTGCTTAAGGTCTAGAGTAAAGGATCAAAGAAAACACACAGCTGTCTCAAAACTATTCAGTTGAACTTCATGGTAAATGTCTACGGTCAGAAAATGCAAATGGTCTATAAAAATCTATTGTCATGGTCGTATGATTAGATAATATGTCTGGGGCAAATGTGCGATTATAAGTCTGGGAAAAACAATTGCGTAACGGAGCAGGACACAAAATTAGGCAGGGTGAAGAAAAAAGTCAGGAGGTCAGAAGTCTAAGGCAAAATTTTTGTGCGAAAGCCTTAAATTATAGGGCAAAAAGCTAAGGATACAGTCCAGTACTGTGCAAAAGTCTTAGGCCACCATTAGATTTGATGTTGTAACATTGGCGTAATGGCCGGATATAGCAATGTCGACGACGGGACCCAAATATTTCAAATTTAGATTTGTCATTCCATAATCCTTTTTTCCACTGATGTTCATCACAAATCTTTGTGAGCTTTTGTATACATTTACTTTGTTTTTTGTGGTTTCTTGGCTTCTATCAATTCCAAATGACTATTCCTGATCAAGCTTCTTCAGACTGTAGAAGGGTCGCTGGCATCTAAATGAAGCTGCCAGATGCTATTATTGAGCAAGCGAATGTCACACTAAATTATTGCCACTGTAGCCTACAGCCTACAGCTGTTTTTAAAAAAATATTTTTTCCCACTGTTTTAAAATTGCATACACATTTGCTGAATAATAATAAATAGATTTAGAAATAATTATATATCATCATTACACCTTTGCGAAAACAGGGGTATATCGAATCTAATGGTGACCTTAGACTTTCTCACAGTACTGCGTATGTGACAAATCTAAGGCAGAAGTCAAGAACACAAGTGTAGAGCAAATGTCAACGGCATAAGTCATCAGTATAAAATGAAGGGATAAAGCAAATTTCTGATGCAGATTAGGGCAGATCTGAAAACATTTCCTTCAGCGTGGCTCCTAATGGAGCGAGGAAACATCCACCGTTCCCTCCATTTGGCCTATGAAGTCTTCGTCTGTCTCTTCTTCAGCACTGTCAAGGAAATAAAGAGGAAATTAAATGGTCAATATTAAAGAAACTTTGTAGCACAACATCTTGTCCACTAGTTTCAGCACACAATCGATTTAACACAACTGTTATCAGAATACTCCGATTCGACTTGGTGTTCAGTTTACAGCAGAATCTCTAGATGGGGTCCAGTTATGAAATCAGAGCAATTATGAAATTAGAGCTTATTTAGTTGTAGCTAGGGCTGATTTGAATTGCATTTGACTGACCGCCTCATAACCTCTAAGATCCTTCAGTTGGAGACTAATGACCCTCTAAGATCCTCCAGTTGGAGACTAATGACCCTCTAAGATCCTCCAGTTGGAGACTAATGACTAATGGTCACTGCTGATGTGAGAGCTATCATGTACATTCCAAAGCTCTCAAACGTACACTATATTATGACCTGTGGACATAAACACACCTTCAGCAGAGTGAGTTCTGATCAATATCAGATCTTAGTAGCTGACCATCATCACCACAACAACAATAATATTATAATGGGACCAATTAAGGAAGTCAAGGAAATCAACAATAGAGTTAATATTCACTTTAAATTCAGATTATATACCAGGCATGATTCAAGCTAATTATTTATGAAATGTGCAAATTACTCTCCTTTAATTAAGTAATTTAAAGTGAAAAGACTCTAATGTCACTCTTGGTACATCAGGCTTTTAACAGAATGTCATTAATTAGTCCGAAAGGTTAAAACTATTTCAAAACAAATGTGACATAAATCAAAAGACAATGGAGTGTGTGAGGTAAAAAGTGTGTGTACATATATATACGCTGCCTCACAATAAGAAGGTCCCAAGTTCAATCCCAGGGTGGAGAGACCTGGGTCCTTTCTGTGTGGAGTCTGCATGTCCTCCCCGTGTCTGCGGGGGTTTACTCTGGGTACTCTGGTTTCCTCCCACAGTCCAAAGAAATGTGTGTTAGGTTAATTGATTACTCTAAATTGGCATCGACTTGTTTATATATATGTGACTGGTGTTGAGATGAACTTGTGTATGGATATAACCTTGTGTGTGATATAACCTTGTCGCTTACATGGCCACTGATGGCGATTAAGAAGCCAAATAAATATATATATATAGTGTCCCCCAGAGTAGTAATACTTCAGTAAAGTAAAAATACACAAAAAAACAATTTAAGTATAGTAATTAATTGAAAAAATGTGCCAACATTCACCAACAACTTCCTAGCATTTACCAATAAACACTAACACCATGCAACAATACTAACGTTATTTGTTATTGCGACAAAACTAACTGACATCAACGGTGCCAGTAAAGATGATGGCAGAGTTCTCAGTGTGTGAAGTAAGTGAAGAGGCTCCATTACCACCATCACTAAAACAGCAACAGGACTCAGTTTAGCTTTAATGTACTGAGGTCAATTAGTGAGTAAATAAGAGGGCAAAGATTAAAGAGTTTCTGAAATCACCTCTGTAGCTTCAGGATGAAAAGTTTTAAGGAGAATGAAGGAGAATGAGTTTGTGTATTTGTGTGTGTGTGTGTGTGTGTGCGTGTGTGTGTGTGTGTGCGTATTTTCAAAGTAGTGTTCTTAAGAGCCCAGATGAGTCAGTCGTGTGGAAATAGCTGGTAATGCTCCTCGAGAAGCATAACCTGGCCTAGATACTTTAGCTTTTACTTATCTTTTTTGCACACGCGCCCTGTCTGGATACACACACACATACACACACACACACACACACACACACACACACACACACAAATTGCCCCATTGTCTCACTATCTATTTGGGGACTTTCCATTGACATTATAATTACTGTTACATTTACAACTAACCCTAACCTCAGTAAACTAAAGCGAATATTTTTCACTGGGCTTGGTTTTTCCCTGGGACTGTGGTGGTTCAACTCTCAAGAGACTGGACAGTGGATCAGAGACTCTAAGGTTCAAATCCCACCTCTGCCAAGCTGCCATACTAGGTCCTTGAGCAAGGCCTTTAACTTTCAATTGCTTGGTCTGTAAGATTGCTTAGCATTCCTGTAACTTCCCTGTCATCTTTTGTTTGTATTTCTGGAAGGCAGCTGATCCTAAGCTGTTCAATTGTATGTTGCTCTAGATAAGGGTGATAATTCCTGTAAATGTAAAAGGTAAATAATACAAGTAGTACTCACATCAGAAACGGATCAGGGTGGCATCAATTACTAAGCACTTAAATATAAACGTAACAGACAATGGTGAAATCAAGTCATCTACAAAGCACTCTGCATATTTTGGCACTAATGGACCATATTAGTAAATGAATAATAAATAACGACAATTTATCTCTGCATTTTAGCAGATGCCCTTATCCAGAGAGGAAATGAACTCATAAGCTTGTGTTTAGCAAACCAGAGCCTTAAATGCTAAGCTGCAGAATGAGTATCAATAAGAAAAATGTTCTGCATGGTTGATCATTTAAAACGTACGAGCTTAAGCAGTACTGTCAGGATGAGGTAAGCTGGGGAACCGCATCATCCTGTCGTGGCTTCATTTTGACCCTTTTCTCCTTCCACAACAGTCTGAGTAATTATATACACCCTTCTATACACACTCACACTTATACACACAGTCACACACTAAGGGCCACTTTAGAGACACCACTTAACTTAACATACATGTTTTTAGACTGTGGGAGGAAGTACCCAGAGTAAACCCACGCAGACACTGGGAGGACATGCAGACTCCACACAGAAAGGACTCAAACCGCTCCACCCTGGGATTGAACCCGGGACCTTCTTGCTACCCACCTGATACGATATGATATAAAATAATGTAATATAATACTTATTAGTATGTGTATCTGTTTCATTATTTGCACCCATATCTACAGGGTGGTCATAACAAGATCAAAATTAAAATTTACATGAAAAAGCACGAGAGGTTAAAGAAGCAGGCGCTCTGAATGCACAATGTAAATGGTTCTTACATTGTATTGTGCAGTGTGACGTTTTAATACAGTATCAGTTAGACACGTGGTGGCGCCACAGATCAAGTTAAAACCAGCCATGCAACCTAAACTGAAGTTGAACTCGGATGGTGCAAATAATACAAAATCTTAATGGTTCCCTCAAAGTGCGATGTTGATTATGACTGGTCAAGATCAGACTTTTGCTATTAAGTGGAAGTATATGTCTGCGCATGTTTCTCTTTCTTACACACTAATTAACCGAACGGGTTTAAGTTTACACACATCATAAAAAGGAGTTTCAATTTGAAGTGATTCAGTGGAACAGGGTTCACTTGGTGACTTTATTCAGCCAGAGAGCCACTTTTTTGCAGTTGGTGCAAATGCCTTGTACAAAAGTTCACAAAGTACAACTCCACAAGTCATTGTAAATGAAATAGCATGGCACGGACTTCACAAAGCTGCAAATGTGCAGGAGTTCTGCCATTCAGAAACTCTTTAACTCAAATGTCAGCGTGTAGAGTGTGCAAATGTTTTAGGCCACTGCTGGAATTGTTATTTTAGCAATGGCAAAATGACCATATATAACATATTGGTTATTGCTGGACAGAAAAAGTTCAAACATTATATATATATATATATATATATATATCAGATTCATCACATACACTTTTCCAATAAAGCCTTTCCACCATGTTCTCCTTCCAAATAAAGCTGTTTCTTGGCTTCTACACTTAAAAAAAAATATCATTCCTGATCAAGCTTGTTCATTCTGTAGAAGGGTCAGCTTAGCATCCCAATGAAGCTGTCAGATGCTGCTGTTGCTCAAGTGTAGGGGAGTGGGGGGTCCTCCCCAAATACTTGCCACTATATCCTAGAAGCATATAATTATGTATTTAAGTATGAAAACTGCATACAATGTTCCTGTATACGGCTTGTATTCTAAGAGATTGAGAGGGAATTATATACTGCTCACAAAAATTAAAGGATACTTCAAAACGAAATATCCCCTAATTTTTTGAGCAGTGTATACGGTCACTATACCAGTCCTAAAACAATAGTGCATTTAATCCAATGGTGACCGAAGACTCTTGTACAGTACTGTAGCTTGGTGTAAGGAAGCAAAACCTACCACTCAGGATGAATGGAAGACAAGCATCAATAATCTTCTCTCTGTACTCACACCCAGGTGGTGGAGTGAACTGTCACTGGATGTAAAAATGGCTCAGTCCCTTGCTTTCTACTGTATAATCAGCCAACTAAAGTCTCACCTTTTCACTCAGCACTTAAGTGAAGACTGTCTGTACTACTGTAGTATGAGGTAATATATGTTCTCGAGGGCGAGTCAGAAAATGGCATATCTGAATAACCCAGCAAGCACCAGGTGAGGGAGACATTTAGGCTATGCTCAGAACATGACCGCCATATTGGATCAATGGCAAGTTTTTCCAATTGGAAGATGGTCATGTAGCATATCAAAGAAGACTGGAATTGTCTCTGAATTAATTGACTGTGGTGGCCTAGTGGATAAGACACTGGAGTATGGAGCAGAAGGCTCAGGGTTCAAATCCTACCTCTGCCAAACTGCCACTGTTAAGTCCTTGAGTAGGCCCTTAACCCACAAGTGCTTGGATTGTAAGAGTGTATCAGTTGTAAATCACTCTGGATATGGGTGTCTGCTAAATAACAGAGGTGTAATTGTCACAGTCAGATTTACAATATTCCTTGTGGTTTAAAAGTTATCAACACAGAAAGTTCAAAACTTTTGTTGTTCGTCACAGGAATTGATGATTATGGTGTCTGGGGAACGCAGCTGCCATATCATAGCAACAGACTTCAATAACCAACACCCAGAAAGATCACAAAAGATTTCAAACAGCACTGTTACCCCTCATAACAAAATTCAGAGAAACGGAGACTGTGGACGTTAAGAAACGCAGTGATCGTCCGAAGAACCGCTACCGACCAACAAACCTCAACAATGGAACCCTAGCAAAAAAGTCTACAACGCAGCACACAGCATGTCCTGTGACTTTTGACTCACCCTGTATAAGAAGATCCCCTATGGATACGGGATTCTGCTAAATGCTAAACTAATAAAACCTGAACTGATGAGCTAAATGAATCCTTTTTGTCCTGAAGTGTGTTAAAATGCACAACTGCTTTCTAGGTTGCATTTCATGAATGTTTCTATTTGTAAAACTAATTCACTTGGTCCTTTATTGTTCTTGTGTATTTGTGTAACCGTTGTCTCACTGAACTGTAGAATGTTTCTCTGCACTGCTTGGAGACACTTCCTGTGTTTGCCCTTCCTGATATTCTAACATCTGAACATTTGCACATTTTCCAGAAGCAACACATCTGATTTAATTAGTCAACTCATTAGCAGGTTTCCTGTTTGTGACAGTGTGTTGTGTATCCATGCTTCGTGGTGAGACACATGCAGCACGACCTCTGTGCATATAGAAAACATCCTTAGCTTTTGTCACATTAGATCTTATAGTTGTAATAAATTAACATTTCCAGTGTATATTCCACATGATAACCATCAACATCAAACTGACAGTAAACATGAAAACATTCTAAACAGTTATTAAATTGAAATGTGGTAGCTCAGTGGTTAATTTGTGTGTTTAAGGTACTGGACTATGGACCAGAAGGTTCAGGGTTTAAATCCCACCTCTGCCAGGCTACCACAGTTGGGTCCCTGAGTGAGCCATATGTCCTTAGCCCATATGTGCTTGGATTGTAAGTCGCTCTGGATGAGGGCGTCTGCTAAATGACTTAAAGTAATGTAAATAAGATTTGTAGAAACACCTGGTTCAGGTAAGTGAGTAGCACATTTGTGGAAATGCGCATTTTAGGTGAAATATAAGAAGAATTCACAGGCTTTAACTGTTCCTCTGATTATTAAGTTGGAACTATAAAGAATCATCAGCAGCATCCACGAGGCCAATGACAGTCAGGTGAGACGTAAATAAAACTTTTTAGACTGAAATACAATGTGTATTTGGCCAAACCAAACAGCACACCACCAGAAATCACACTTACTAATGTTGTGGGGCTGTTTTTTCTTCAGACAGAAGGAGAATTCAAAGCTGAAGATGGGCAGGTGGTTCACTATCGATAACGACAATGATCTAAACACACTGCCAAAAATTCAAGGCAACGACTACATCAAACAAACAATTTGCTTTTTTATATAGGAAACATAAATTCCTAATCTTGGCTATTTACAAAAATATGAAATATCCATAAATGTTTCTAATGTACAAAATACATATTGGAAACATTTTGTAGGGCGATTTCAGTGAAAGAAAATGAACTGTTCAGGTGTCTGTATGCTGCACTAAGGAAACAACACAAAAGTCCAAAAGGAAATCACATCTGGCAACATTTAGAGACAGAGAAAATGCTGTCTAGGCCTGCATATAAAAACCATTAAACCTATAAGAGCACTCAGAGAAGTTCAGGTGGTTTTCAAATGAAAAGATTCAAATCAGCAAACCTCTCAGCAGTGATGTTTACCGTCTTCGATAACACGTGTAATTCAGGTTATTGTGTAAATAAGAAGTACACTGAGAAATTAGGGTTATTATAGTAGCAGTTTATGGTTTGTTATTGAAATAATTGCATTTATTCTGGTAGATTAACAAAAATGATTAACCATTACCATACCTGTATTCTGTACTCTATAATAGACTTCCCAATTCGATCCTGGCCCTGAGCTCCGTTTGTGTGGCGTTTGCATGTCCTCTTTGTGTCTTGTGGGCTTACTCTGGGTACTCAGGGTTCCTCCGACATTCCAAAGATGTGTTTTAGGTTAATTGGTGTTTCTAAAGTGCCCCTTTTGTGTGTGTGTGAGTGCACTTTAGATGCAGTAAATATATTGGCTTTCTTTTGGCCTAAAAACCAAGACAATCAAAACAACATTTCTATCCTTGTATTAACATTTGCTCCAGGATTACAGCTATTCGATTTACGATATTTCGACTTCACGATGTTAATTCAGTAATACACGTAAATACACATTCAGGAGATGAATTTAGATTTTTTTTCCTGGGCAAGCCTTACGGGCTACGGTACCCTAGATGCAGCACACTAATGGACAAACCAGTTTTATTCACGTTCCATAAGTTATTAAAGAAATTACACAAGATATTCAACGCTTTATTATAAATGAGCTTTGTATTCATGATTAACTGCAGGTAAATGTAAGCAATTTACACATGATTATGATTTATGCTACATTATATATCAAACCTTTCCATTTTTAGTAGTTTGTCAGTTTATGACTGATTTATTGGAACGTTAATCCATCATAAATCTCGGCGCACATGTACAGCCTGACTCCTCCACTACAGATTACACACCAATAACTTTAACTGTCCTCATTATTTATTATTTACTTAATTTCATTATTTTTAAATTAATTAAAAGATTTTCGGAGGACAAGGAACTTTACCTTGATGACACCGGGAAAATCTATCACCATACCACTTGGCCAAATACTTTACACACACTTGGAAAGATATTACAAAAAAGCTGCTCACAAAAATGAGGGGATATTTAAAAATGAAACATCCTCTAAAAAGGAAATATCCCCTAATTTTTGTGAGCAGTATATGTCATAATTCTTTATTCTATGATATGCATTCATGCTGACTAACCGTGTAACACCCACCTGTACGTTCACACTCCGCTAGGAGGAACAGCGTGGAGGTTTGTCAGCATCCATTCACAATCCTGCTCTGTCTTCACATGATGAAGTGTCTTCGGTTTGAAACCTTTAAAAAAGCCACTATTCCATTTCCACTTGGCGACTTCATCCCTGTTTAGTGCACTTTATCCCTGTTTAGTGCACTTCATCCCTGGACTCCTGTTGTGCCTGTTTGTTTACTCCACTGTGAATCCTTGGCTCATTTATTCATTCATGGTGGACCCTCTGAGCCATCTGGAGTTTCGACGTAGAAACTAAGCAGGATGCCATGGCAACAACAGTGGGTTACCCTGGAAACGGTTGTCACTATGGAGACCTCATCACTCCAGGCCTGAGGAGAATGTGCTCTCTCTTCTCTCTTTCTTTTATTCCATTTCCTTCAGTGCCCCAAATGTCTCTGGTATGTCCGTGTGTGTGTGTGTGTGTGTGTGTGTGTGTGTCACTCAGGCATAGCTGTGCTCATATACACTGATATGAAATACTGACAAATCAGACACAACTATGAACGACATGCAGGATGAACCTGATGACTTTTGTCCATTATTATTTCATATGGCACGGACATCTTTACAGTTAGCATTATTAATATGGTAACGATTAAACTCCACCTATTTTAAGTGTTTTTGTGTGTTGTGTGTGTCAGTGTGTTTATGCAGAAAACAATAAAACTGCCAACACCCCAGCTTATGTAACTTCTGCTTAAATCTGCTAATTAATAGTATTGATTTGTCTCCTAATGAGACTGGGTTACACCGAGCGCTGGACACACACGAGCAGGAGCATGGTGGAATGAATGAACACGATGCTTTAACCTCTCCTCATCTCTTCCGCGAAATATGCAGGTCATTCATAGGGCTCGAGCTGTAGGTATCGTAATTAAACGAGAAAATGAGAACGTGAGATCCCAAAGTGTTTGTGTTAAACGTCTGTGAAGATCTTTTTGATCTGGACGCAGTTCTGGTTGTTCTGAGGAGGAAAGTTGGGCTGGGTGAAGCCTCCTTCTTCAATCACCATGTACTCAGAGCGACTGAGCGACGACGTGGAGGAGCAGCGAGTCTTTTTGAGTTCCTCGGATGAAGATGAGAGTGGCTGGCAACTTCCGACGTGGAGATACTGCGCCTGCTCCTCTCCTTCTGTCTCCCGATGGTAAAAATAGTTAAAATTGGAGACAATGACTGGAACAGGTAAAGCGATGGTTAAGACACCGGCGATGGCGCACAAGGAGCCAACAATTTTACCACCTATAGTGACCGGATGCATGTCTCCATAGCCTACAGTGGTCATGGTCACCACGGCCCACCAGAAAGCATCCGGGATGCTGTTGAACCCCGAATCAGGGTCATCAGCTTCAGCAAAGTAGACGGCGCTGGAGAACAGGATGACTCCTATGAACAAGAAGAAGATGAGCAATCCTAGTTCCCTCATACTTGCTTTGAGGGTCTGACCCAATATCTGAAGACCTTTGGAATGGCGTGACAGCTTGAAAATCCTGAACACGCGCACTAATCGGATAACTCTGAGAATGGCTAAACTCATAGCCTGCTGTCCGTTCCCTTGGCGCTCTGCGAGTTCTGTCCCCAGGGTGATGAAATACGGGATGATAGCTACAATATCTATGATGTTCATAATGTTTTTGGAGAACGTTGCCTTGCTGGGGCAGGCGAAGAACCGTACGAGGAGTTCGAACGAGAACCAGATGATGCACAGCGTCTCTACGACGAAAAACGGGTCTGAGAACGGACTTGGCATGACAGCGGCAGTTCCATTCACAGACATGGCACTCGCACTTTGGTCGCGAACATCATCCTCTCTGAACTCTGGTAACGTCTCCAGGCAGAAGATGACTATGGAGATCAGGATTACGAGAACTGATACTATGGCGATGCCACGGGCTGGCCCGGAACTTTCGGGGTATTCAAACAAGAGCCACACCTGCCTCTGAAAGTCGCGGGTCGGTAACGGACGCTCTTCTTCCTTAATGAATCCTTCATCTTCTCGGAACTTCTCCATTGCTTCCTCGCCCAGTTCATAGAATCGTATCTCCTCAGAGAATATGTCAATAGGGACGTTCACGGGTCTCCGGATGCGGCCACCTGATTGATAGTAATATAAAATTGCGTCAAAGCTAGGTCGATTCCGGTCAAAAAAATACTCGTTCCGCAGTGGGTCGAAGTAACGCATCCGTTTCTTTGGATCGCCCAGAAGAGTCTGGGGAAATTGCGAGAGCGTCTTGAGTTGCGTCTCGAAGCGCAGCCCAGAGATGTTGATGACCACACGCTCGCAGCACTCATGCTCAGGCTCGTAGCGCTCGAGCGCGTGCAACCCAGCTTCCTCTGGCACGCTGGTACTGTTCTCGCTGCATGCCACCACCGTCATGATGTCCTCACGCTCTGTCTCGGTGTAGCCGTGGTTCACCAGGGTGGCGTCACCTCGGTGTGTGCACGAGAAGAGCGCAGGGGAGTGGAGCAGGCTCAGGTGCTCGTCCATACACTCTAACTCATACGCACGTCTACACAAACTCACATACTCACGCACGTGTGCAGATGAGGAGGACGCCAGAAAAGACAGGGCTCTCATTCTCATTCTCTCTTCTTTATCTCTGTCCCTTCTTTTCTCTCTTCACAATTATTCTCACACTGCTTTATAGACTCCACTCTGTCCGCCCTTTCCCTTGACACAGTCTATAGTTCAACCAATCAGAAAGCAGACAGACGCTCCGAGCGTTGATGTCTGCTTTGAACCGATTCGAATCACTTCATTGATTCGATTCCGTCCGACAAACCTGTTGTAAAAGGCGCGAGTTTGTTTACTTTAACCACTGTTATGAATTACCAAATGAAATATTGTGTAAGGGTCAAGGACAGTCTTTTTCCCCCGGAAGTCACGAGTGAATAAATATGTCATTATTTAGAGAAAGTACCAACTTTCTCTCTCTCTCTCTCTCTCTCTCTCTCTCTCTCTCTCTCTCACACACACACACACACACACACACACACACAC
>JAVSBV010025768.1:0-11879 GCA_033117975.1 Parotocinclus spilosoma | reverse complement strand
TGTGTGTGTGTGTGTGTGTGTGTGTGTGTGTGTGTGTGTGTGTGTGAGAGAATATGTATGTATGTTATAGTTGTTTTTTTTTTGTATCTCCCCCCGGACCTTTCTCAGTAAACCTTAGACATGACTGTGCAAAAAATCCCAGTAGATCAGCAGTTTCTCAGATACTCATACCAGCCTGTCTAGCACCAACAACCATGCCACTTTCAAAGTTTAAACTTCAAACAGGTCCTGGACCATTTCTACATGCTTAAATGCAACATTTACATTACATTTAGAGCATTTGGCAGACACCCTCATCCAGAGCGACGTACAAGTCCAACAGGCTTTCAATTCCAACAATTTTGGCTTGAGGACCATGCTTAAGGCCCCAACTGTGGCAGCTTGTCAGAGTCCAGTGCCTTAACCGCTACGCTACGGTATTCCCAACAAAGTCTTGTGGTGTGATTGGCAGATTTAAAAAGCGCTATAAAGATGTCCTTGTTTAGAAACCACTGTTGAGATTCGGACTGTAGAAAGTGAAAACTACATAACCCATCACTCATCAGTTTACTGTAGCTCGTGTAGCTCTCCCTCCCCCTTTTTAGTTTTTAAATTGTGTAGTTAAGCTTTAAAAATGTTTCACGATTTGGTAAAATTCGCCCGTGATGCCATTTTGTGTCTTGGGAAAATGTTTCAGGTGCTGGCACTGAAACGGGGCCTTGTACAGAGTGGAGTTGTTGTTTCTTTCGCTTTCTCTTCTTGTTCAGTTTGGATACTGTTATTATTAACAAGAAAGTGTTTTCACACATGACACCATAGTGCTGTTGGGAAAATTCTCAATTTAAGAAACCCTGAATTTCATGGTGAATATGCTTTAATTCTGATAATGCGTTCTGCGTAATAGTTGCCACCCAAGGTTAACTACCCAGCTCTAACACAGTAAGATACAAAAGGCTTATGGTTTATATAGTACTTCCATTTAACCAAAATAAATAATGATTCAGAAGGTTCGAACTAACTATTGTATAACAGTTGTTACACCAAACGGGATGTGAAAAAGCAGTGCAGTCTGACTTTTTGCCTCCAACTGTGTACAATAAACTGCAACTTTAAAAAATGTATTAATCGTTTTCAATCAGATGGTTTAATGGACTGGTTCTTTTTTTGCTGTAACAAAAGGTGCTGTAGTCATTGTTAAATACTAGTGCTGTCGAATGATTCCCATATTTCATAACATGATGACATTTTTGCTTGCCAATATGACATTAAGGAAGTTGGTGTAAGCTTTGGCAGAATGCCTTCAGTAATGTTAAATAACCTGATAAAGCCACAAACCCAACAGCGGTTAGCAGTTATACCTTTTGTAATCCAAATTAGTCCCTTTATTTAATTTAATATTGCCGTAACCCTACTCATGCTGCAAATGGCCATCGATGCTGATTCATTCCTGTTTCTTAGCAGCTTGTTCACAGTCAGGGCTTTGGGGAAAGCCAGTGTCTAGCTGGCAGTACAGGGCACAAGCAGGAACAACCTAGACAGTGCGCCAAGCCATCGTTGTGCACCACTGTGCCGCCCCCATTGATGCTGCTGTGATAATAAATAACCACACAAGCATTAGTTACATCTGATAAGCAGCATGTGCAAGTTAACTTGTGTGCCCGATGCTTTCAAACTGTTCGAATGCACTCGATCTTGAGTCGCTGTGTTAACACCAGAAGTGATGGTGACTGGTTAGTCAGTTTTTGTTGGCAAAAGTTTGCAAAACTTGAAAAGGGGGTGAATAAAATTTTGCTGCTTCAGTCAAAAAAAAGGTGTTTGTGGTAGATTCCACTATTAGGCACAAGTTTGAATAAGTTTCACACATTACATTTGGTGTGGAACAGCCTTAAGGTTGTGCTCCATCTTCTTGTATTATTCCTCCACATTCTTGTTGCTTTACCAATTATAAGTATGTATCTCAGACCTCATGTTCACACATCACCGCTTCACACTGATTTGTGTACAGGGTGTATGCGTATCGCTTCTTCTAAAAGATCCTGCATCCTCTTTTGCCCTGCTCTGGTTTCCTCTTTTCTGGTTTTGGCCTTTTTACTTACACCCACTGGTTTTGCTTCTTTTTTTGTGATATTACAGCTAGAACTGAAATCCATATGGGTCAGATTATTAACATTAAGCATGGTTGTGTGGTCTTATCTGCACAATGACTACTGTGTCCCTCTGACCCTCACCACTAAACGATAAAAACAATACAGAATACTTGTCTATTCCCCAAGAACACAGAATCTGTTTTCAGTTTTAATGTTGGTGCTACAGCTTTTTAACTTTGACGATAGGCTATATTGTTACAGAGCAGTCAGATATGTCTCAGAGCTGCTAGTGTTGTTATACCCTAGTTTTAATAGCACTTTAACAATAAAATGTTCTGATCTGTTAACGATTATTGTAGGCAAGTTGTTTGGAACTATTGTGGTATATATGTCTACTATGTGTGAGTAGACTGAACATATGCTGACTGGAGCATGCACTCTGGCTGCATGAGGGCAATGCAGACAGATGTTCCTGAATATCCCTTCAGGCACCTTTAACTATAGCCCAACTTGGAACTGTTTAGATATGTTTCCTTTCTGGTTGAATCTAGATTCTTGAGATGGTTATTTGTTGGATTTGCATGACGTGTACACCACGTTGCTGCGTCTTCTTATCTTCTACTGCCAAACTGTGAGAATGACTTCTAGTAACTTTTGCAAATTCCCTTTGCACAGAAGTTTTAAAACAAATTGTTGCTCCAGTTTGTCCAAAAGGCACCACATCCCATCAAGCCCATAAACCCAGATCAGGGACAAACCATCTGGAACATGTGCCAGACCAACAAACTACACAAGGCGAGTAAAATTGTTGGTGAAACATGACAATCCATCTTAAAAATTGTACGCAATTGGTGTATGCAAAATGCCAGATTGGACACGTTTTTGATTTAGTTCCCCTGGTCCCTCCCTACACAAGTGGATGGCCAAACCTAGATCACACTCTGGCAGCCACTACTGGAATGCACCACTTCTGCTCATGAACGCCTACCAGCAACGACCAATAAGAAAATGTAACACCACAAAAGCAGAAATCGTTCTGAAGATCCTTTAAGGAACAGCTCAGACATGCACACAGCTCAGACATGCATAGATGACCAAAGTAAATGCAGCATAATTGTACCATGTTTCTTCATCAACCTGTCTTGTAATGAACATTGGAGCTAATGGTTCTCCTATAGGTTTGACTAGTAGTTCTTAATTATTAGATTATTGCTACTTGGACAGATTTACATTTACGGCATTTAGCAGACATCCTTATCCAGAGCGACTTACAATTCAAGCAATCGTGAGTTAAGGGCCTTGCTTAAGGACCAAACTGTGGAAGAAGGATTTTCCCTGTATGGCAACACTTTGAGGGGAGATCTCCCAGTAAGTAGGGATGGTCTGATGAAGCCTTGAAGCTTTCCATCAAATTGGTTTGAGAAGAGGTTTGTTTCTCGAAGCTTAATTTGCAAACAAACCCCCTGCTGGTCAAAACTACAATTTACATGGTGACCTAGAGGCCATCACAAACAGTTGACATGGCAATTAGTTTGAACCAGTGGAAACTCTGAACTCTATCTTAATTGATTCTGGAAGGATATTTTATGTCTGGTCTGTTTGAATTCATTTCAGGTGCATCCTGAGCCTATGGGTCATATGCAGGCAGGTTCTTAATGGAGTTGGACGTTTTTATTTGGGGGCATTAATAAATCTGAATGGCATGTTTGTTGTCCAACTTGGTCCAATAGAGGCATTCAAAATCTACTGTACTTTATCTAATCTTCAGGCACACTATAGTTTGCCTCTTAATGTTGTTTGTCATATTTGTATGTGCACCCTGGAAAGGAATTTTAATGTGTTTTAATTTGTTTTGTGCCTTTTAGGTTATAGTAGAAAAACCTAGCCATTAAATTACTTATTTGTATAAAATGCAAAGGTTATTATTCCCCTTCAAAACCTTCCTTAAATGGTATTAAGGCTGCTGTGCAATGGATCCTACCTAACATTCCTCCCAGTATGGTTAAGCAAAGCTAGATTTACTTGATTTTTAGACATGCTGTTATTGAAGCTTAAGCAATAAACGCTTTCATTGTGTAATACAATATACAAAAGCTTTAGACTTGCATGGCGGAATCGCGTCAGAGCTTTCTGCACACAGTTCAACTGTGGATGACCAGTTTCTCAATCGTGCTTTGTCATGTTGCACATCTTAAAAAAACAAACAAACAAAAAAAAAAACTCTACTGTGGCTTTCCATATCATGCAATAGTCATGTGGTGCTAAATCATCATATTAACAGCCTGGTGATAAATGAATTTCATTGCTTAGGTTAGAGGTATTTTTAACTGCTCCCATTGTGTAAGTACACTCAACGTGATTAAATGAAATATACTGAGGTGGCATGCTTTATCAGAAGTCCTTTTTTGCCTTGTTCACAAAACATTTGGAAAGACTGGATATCTTACTATGGATTTTGTGACTCTTTTGTTTGCTCACTTTTACCCTTTATCTCTTGGTTGTCAGTAAGCACAAAATGCAGTTTTGTTCCTTTTATATGGGACGCTCAGAATGAGGAACTAGGGAAAAACTTTATTCTTACTTCCTTAAAATGTGTTCCCAATTTAACTACGGTGCCAAAACTTGCTTAAGAAAGCGGAGTTATCAGTTTTCAAAAAGTGACCTATTACCTTTTTGCTTTGTTTGCATGTGTGATGATATATCAAACATGGATTTTGCCTGTAGAACTATGAAAATCTTAGGTATGAGATTGGCACAAGAATGTAACTGGCTGAAAATAACCAAGTGGAGTGTTTAACATGATCGAATTGGTATTGAAGGTCTCTTAATGTAGCTTGTTGTTTTCTGTCATACGTTATAAAAGCTTGTTGCCTATATGGTCGGACTAATGTGTGTATTTTTCATTCAGCTGTGGCTACTCCTCTACTTGGAACAGAGCAATGTGCTCGTGGACCCCCCTACTGGTGCCAAAATGTCAAGGCAGCCTCTCTTTGTGGCGCGGTCTCTCACTGCCAACAAAATGTCTGGAATCAGCCTCAGATGGTTAGTAGGTTTTTATACATTAGGATAAAAAAAAAAAAAAAAGTTTATGGCCTGCTTTGTTGCTAATTGTTTTTGTTACCCAGAAATCTGTGCCATGTGACCTGTGCAAAGAGGTTTTGGTTGTGGTGGACCAGCTACTTGAGAACAATTCTACCGAAGTGAGTATTTTCAAGGAACAGTGCTTGCCAATTACATTTTGTGTGCAAGAGTTGTACTCAGGATTGTCTGTGCTTTAGGCTGATATTCTGGGCTACTTGGAGAAGGCGTGCCAGCTCATTCCAGATGAGGGTCTGTCTTCACAGTGCAAGGAGATGGTGGATGATTATTACCCCGTCCTCCTTGGCATCATTAAAGGAGAACTGGTAAGCTGAAGTAAATGGGGGTGGTGCCTTTACCAGAACTTTTCTACACTTGTGTATGTAAATATATGTAAATGCATTTATCTGTGTGTAAGGAGGCATCTGTCTGCCACTACTGCTGCGTCATGCAATAATGTATGTCAGAGTTTTATTGTGATGCGCTCCGCTAGAGCATTAGCAGTAGATGGAAGCTCAAATGCTTGGCTTTACATTGGGGGGGAAACAAAGGCTAATCGCAAATGTGCAAATTTGAGTTGTTCTAAATTTAGGTTGCACCTCCTACATGGAAAAACATCAAGGCATCAACATGATATTGAGCTTCAGCAATGTACTGTTTGAGTGACTGCCTGGAGAGTCTAAAATGCTTAACCGGAACAACCTAAAAACCAACTTTGTTGATGGGTATCATCTAAATAAAAGTGGCAAACCTCTGATCAAAATGGTTTTAATCTTTCACCATTTTAGGATTTGAAACTTGAAATTGATAAAAGAACTGAGAAACAGAACTTGTGTAGACATGGTTGTCTGTTTTAGTATCGTAGTGCTTCCTACACTAGCATGAAATTGAACAAGGGCCACCTTCAGTGTGAAGATAAAGGAGTTCAGTCAATGGGTGACTTTAGTAAGCAGAACAAAGAGCTCTGTGAGTTGCTCTGTGGTTTCTTGTTCCTGTCTTGGTCTGATTAAAATGTATTTCTTGCTAACACCTACCCACTGTCCAAATGCTAGAGGAATTAGTTTTATACCCCTGCTTAACCCATTAAAAACCATGATCCCCATTTGAGGACCAGTTGCTTTAACTCACTTATGGATGGGATGTTGGCGGACCGAAATAAAGTAAAAAAAAGTTCCGAAAACAATTTGGTAGTTAATGGGTTAATCTACCAGACACTGGATAAACTTGTAGTAGAGCATTATAGAAGATGAAGTTGGCAAGAGCCACTTGATAAAACCTCGATTTGCACAGCGGTACAATTTCACGAGGATGAGGTTTCCAGTGTGGTGGAGACGCATGAAATGTTTCAATCCAAGTTGTGTAGCCTTTCAGACCTTAAATTCTGTACAGTTCAAACCTGCTTTGCTTACACTTGAGCAACAGCCATGATCTTTTATAATCGGCTGACAGAGGGTCTGATGATAACAAACTGATTGTCTTGCCACTTCCCCTGTCGAAATTGCAAAATGAGAAGAATAAAGATAATCAGATTTCGTCTGTAATCTGATTGAGTATACATGAATTCGACTTTGCCACCAGCCAGTAATCTTTCAGCGTTCTGTGAAACTACTCCAGGGGCATGATGCAGCATTCTGGTTAGGAGACAAACATCTTACAGTAAAGCTCAGGGGAAACTAGAGGGTCATCAGGGAGGTAAAAGGCAGTACAAACCGAGCATCAAGGAGTATTTTAAGAACAATGTATATGGCATGTGGAACGGAATTAAGGCACTGACATCTACAAAAGCCACCAATGTGCTGCCTAATGATGTCATCACACTGCCTGATGTTTTAGACCAGTTCCATCCTACTCATCATGTACCAGCCAACCTGCTAAGAAACCAGCTCCTTACTATTGCACCTTCATGTCAGAACCACCCTCATGAACAGAGCAGCAGGTACAGGTAGACGGGTATAGTTTCCAGCCGGATGCCGAGCATGTACGTTCAACCTCTTAAGTGAGCTGCTGTCCCTGATGCTGCTTCTTGGTGACTTGTCCTGAAGCTGTAACACATGGTCAGGAAATACCTTGAGAAGCTTGGGCTTTTATACATCAGAACAATCATCAGATCTGATCTGGACAGGCAGTTTGCCTAGCAGCCATAGGGGACCCTGTCACACTAGCCCTTCACACTGCATTGAAACCTTTTGGAGGATCCAAAAGGATTTTGTGACTTACCTGACTACTCTGAAATGTATTGCCTATAAAATATTGGAACTGCATGAGTGAATTTTTTTACAATTTTTTCCTTTGATTTAGGAGAACCCAAGTGTGGTGTGTGGTGCCCTGGGCCTATGCGTGAACCAACAGGAGGCTCTTGCCAAATCTCAGCTCCTGTCCAATGAGATTCCCCAGGTGGAGCATGGTAGCCCTCTCCTCTTAAATATCCCCCAGCTCCTCTACCCTCAGGAGAATGCTGAGAATGAGACCCCTAAAGAGGTAAGGTCACTTCTGTTGCATTTAAGGACCTGAAGTTGTGTGGAACGGTAACCTTAAGTTTGTCGTTAGTCGGCTGGTGACGTGTGCGACGACTGTGTGACGTTCATCACCGATGCTCAGAACGAGGCCAGGCAAAACTCCTCCTTCATTGATGCCATGATTGCACAGATTGAGAACCAGTGTGACAACCTTGGACCAGGCATTGCTGATATGGTAAAAGAGCTACAACACATACACCGAGTCGTTTAAGATGTAAGCTGAATGAGTTTTTAACCGGTTGTAATGGTACAGCTAAACTTGATTGTGTTCCACAGTGCAAGCAGTACGTCAGCCAGTATGGACCACTCGTCATTCAGCAGCTCATGTCTATGGTGGGTCTTATTTAATGCATTTGAGTCATGACCTCACTGTGTTCAAATGTTTGTACGTATTGGAAGTTAAGGCTGTACACTGGTTCAAGCTGGTCTTGTTTTGCTTCCTATAAGCCCAGTCCCAGTCTTAATGTCACTTTGCCTGTCTGCTTGCTTAATTGACTGTTTATTCTAATGTCTCTTTATTTTTATTCCCTCTTTACATCATGTGCCTTCCTTCACTCTGCCTTTTTCTTGACTATACAGGAGCAGGTAGGTCTGTTTCACATAATCCTTTAATCTATTTGTATCCCTTGCTTCTGTAACTAGTCTGTGTTGTGACTTGCCTGTGCTGCACTTGAGTTGGATAGCCACTGCTAACATGTATGGCTTTTAGCATTAAATACATATTTTTACAGGTACTAACTTTGTGTACTTATTCCTGAACTACAATGCTTGTGACCCTGCTACCACCATAGGATGACTCTTTGATCCCACAGTTCTAATGTATGCAATGTGTACAGCATGTATGACACTTGAGGACTTGGTAACCAACCATCATAAGTATCCTACATAAACTATATACTGACATTATTATACCAAGTCATTGGGATCCTGAACTGATGTGTATGTTCTGCAGAAGTATTCAGGTGGTGTTAAAACATACTTTGAATTCTTGGATCTGGTTTAAGGCCTAGAAGTCAGATTAAGACATCCACTAGGGAGTTGGATTTTCTCAATAATCAGATTTCTCAGCACATGTATAACCTTTGCTTTTTAAAATCTGTTTTCAGTCTCAAACATAACCTAGCAGATTCAAACATGGTTGCCAGGTCCACTTATTCTATGCTGCTTTGCTCATTTTGGGAATGTTTTCATAGACTTGTTGCTTGATTCTATTTCTGAATCTGCAAAACTCCCACCAGATGTTTCAGAAGACTTAAAAACACCACATGCTCATGGGAAAATAATTTAATTGTTGAAATTTAAGTTGTTACACCAATCTGAGATTGGATGTTAGCAAAGTAGAAATTATTATTGCTTGAGTAGTCATGCTTTCCCATTATCTGATTACCATAGTGCATGTAAACAATCTGTTACCTGGAGAAAAATATCAATAGTCCAATCAGCATAAGTAAATTAACAGCAAAGACTTAAGGAAATGCACTGCTCAGAACAATCGCACTAATTTGAGAGCAGAATATTACCACAAAAGCAGCAACTCTTCTAAACTTCATTTAAATAACAAAGGTGAAGTTGCACATGGAGCAGATGTACAAAGACGGCAAACGTGACGCAAGCGAATACAACCGAATTATACTTTCTTTGCCACATAACTCTTTGCCAGGAACAAGGGCCATGGGCAGGCATGGTGTTTAAGAGCTTGACCCTAACCTACTTCTTCAACCCATTAACACCCTTGTTTTTTTTTTGGCTTGCTTAAATTAGGTTAGATGGCTAATCGGTTGGTTTGAATGTTTGTCCCAGGGAGCTCAACTTAAGTTCTGTTAGAACTTGTTGAAAGGTAGAATCAAGGTTGCACATTCTGGAAGCCATGCGACTGTACGAGCCAATCAGTATGTAACTGTACTGTTTTAATGTGTTTGTGACTCAGGGCAATCCAGTTAAGCTAACTATTCTTTTTGATTGAAGACTCATTTATAGATTGTATTATTGTTTGGTTAATAACACTAAAATCACATTTCACCTATGAATACTGAATCGTAGGGTGCACACTGACTGGCTGTTCTATGTACCCATGCTTAATTATCCCAAACTGTAAATAAGAATATACTTGTGGCTTTCAGACTGTAGTTGGGCTTCCTTATTTTGACCTTTTATTATTTTTGGTTTTCCATTTAATAAAAGTCGTGTGTCTTTGTTTATTTAGTGTGTTAGGAGGTTTGACTGCATGCCTGGTTGCAGGCTATCATATTAGTGGTTTGATGGATCACTATAGATTCTAACCCTGCATGTGCCAATAGCCACCGATGGGCCACTGGTTTATGTACAACTTGTGGTTTATACGATGAATTAATACATGATTTTTCACTTCTTTTCTAGCAACCCAAAGATATCTGCTCCCGTTTTGGTTTCTGTTCCTCCAACTCAAGATCTGTTCCCATGATGACACTGCTTCCTGCCAAATCCCTCCCTGCTGTGAAAACCTTCCCTGCCACCAAAGTGGTAGAGGCCACCCTAACCAAACCTGCCAAGGTAAAAGCTTATTGGATCCAATTTGAGATTAGGACGGTAGTGTTAGGAAGTAGGAAGTGTTAGTGTGCACTTGTGCGTTTTGCTTGTGTATACATTTTAGTCCTATCGAGATGTCTAATCCCTGCCCTCTGATCTCCTGAAAAGGCTTTAGCCTGCGTTGTTTATCTGGACTGGATATTGAGTACTTCACTCTGAGATCAATAGGAAAAGTACTTAAAGTAATAATACAAAAGCCAGATGTTGCCTTTTCAGTATCAGATGTAATTGAATCTGATTAGGGCTCTAGTGTAACTTTCCCCTTGTGGAAAAATGTGCAAAAGTGCATTATAATTTTATAGCTAGCACTAAACAAGTGGAACATGGTACAAAAATGCCAGTGTGTTTATTGATGACTCTTCGTGTGTGGCCATGTAGAAGATGGTGCGTGCTCGTGCCTCCCCTCAGTGTGCCATCTGTGAGTTTGTGATGAAGGAGTTGGAGACCTTGATTGAGGGGCAAACCACTGAGGTATGAAAGCATTGACACACACATTACTATGATTTGAATTCTGATTGTTTATCACAAACTTGAGACGTATCAGTCATTTCTGCTAAATAAGTTGGAAGGATAATTAATAAGTTTTTTTTGAATGAAGTACTGAAATGTTTAAGTGCCATTTTCAGTTTCTGTAACGGGACTGAGTTTTTCAACAGGACTGATTGTTTAAAGCGCTTGCCTTTTGCGTTTTTCCAGGAAGAAATTATCCATGCTATTGAGAAAGTGTGCAACATCCTTCCATCCACCCTTACTGCTCAGTGCAAGGACCTCATCGAGACCTACGGCCAGGCAATCCTTGCGCTGCTTGCGCAGGAAGCTGATCCCCGGACCATCTGCTCAATGCTGGGGTTGTGCAGGGATGCCTCACTCAGCTTCATCCGTGAGTTTGTCTGGAGTCCTCGTGAGAGTTGCAGTAACTGAAATGATTAGTTCCCCAATACTGATCCCAGGCGTTAATCCTGTTTGAGTCAACCACATGATTTTCATGTCTAAAATCGAGAACAAACAATGCAGAGCAAGAAGGTTTTGACAGATGCCTACTATTCAAATCCCTTTTATAGAAGGTATAATATTTGTTCAGTTTAGCTGATCCTGAGAGCAAATGACTGATCTGAAATGTGAGCCATATTTTGTAAAAACGTATTGTGAACCCAAAATCTGTATTTCAATCTAGCACTTTATCTCAGGCGTGCGGCTTGGCACAAAGCCCCTTGGTCACAGGTCCTGGCAATTCTTGGCTAGAAATGGTTTACCTTTAGTCCAGTTTTGACCAAGTCCCTAAAACTTGTGGGTGGGTGATTGGTTATAATAAATGGTACCAAACCAGTTTAGACTATGGGCATGTCTGTAAAGGCATTCCAGTGTATATACTAGATTCTATCCATTCAGTGCTTGACAGTTTTATGCTTTTCAGTATGCATATGTGCAGTATGCACAGGACCTCAGATGAACTAGCTGTTCTCATGTACTACTATTACATACTGTTCAGTCTGAAGCAGCCCATGCTTTGTCCTGAGTGAACTAGGGATGCAAATTATCGATTAATTCATTAATCATTAGTTGATTGATCTTATCGTTCGACTTTCGATTAATTGATAAGCGGCGTTTTTCACCTGAATTTCAGTGTTTCAATAGGGCCTTTAAAAATATCAGC
>JAVSBV010025757.1:0-11880 GCA_033117975.1 Parotocinclus spilosoma | reverse complement strand
TAACGACGACGGGCCGGGTCGAATCACGCTCTCCCCCTGCTCCATGCTTCCTGCTCCATGCTAGCGGACTCCATTCAGACAACGGGAGCTGGTTAAAAAGCTTGCTGTACGGTGGCTGAGTGGATACGTAATGCGATATGCAGTACGCTCGAGAGTAGGAGCGCCAAAAAATAAAACTTAAAGGCATTTTTAAATTTTGGGGCATTTTGAATCGATTCAGAATCGCCAGGACTAGGAATCACAATCCTTTAAAGAATCGATTTTTTTCAGCACCCCTAATTGTTAGAATTAGTGTGCTGTTGTGTTGTTCTGTGTATACATTGAATCAGCTCTTGCAACAATTCCTGCAGCTGACATATCAATTACAGGTCTTGATGTCCAAGAAAATACATTATACATTCACACAAGAAGAAATCTACTCTACAGAGCAATTTCTGCAATATAGATTTGCACCATGAGGGAATACTGCTTGCTGGGGTGGCCGATCTGGCCCTAAAATAATATCATGATATTTTAGGTTACTTTTGCAATAACGCTATATTTGGCAATATATTTCAACAACATACAATTGCAACAAAATATATTTTATACTTTTTACCAGACCTCGCTGCATTTTTTACTTTCCTCGTACTCAGCTACGTGTTCCTGCTGGATGTGGTGAAACAGATTCGATTTGTTGTTACAGACCTTTTGCATAGTGTACATATCACTGCATTTGTTGTTAATCTGCTATTTTGCACTAAAACCATCTCCACACTCTCGTAGGTCGCTCCCCTTTTTGGAACAAACTCCACCACCACACAACCCACTATCTGAATCACGTAATGGAAGTGCTCCATAGTCTGTGTAAATCCCTTACATTAAGACGTTGGAATATCACGATATGGAGGTTTTATATCGTCTAAAAAATTATACCGCTAACCTTTGCTGACAGTATTAAACCCACAACCTTAAAGACACTGGTTTGGGTCAAAGCCATGCCTTCCTGTCAGATGGACACTACACAGGCAATGGCCACTTTTGCGCAGTTCTACGGAGTAATTTGGGAGGAACTCACCATTGTGAAATCATTAATTGCAGGCCTTTTTGGTTTGCATTTGCACTGTTATCAGGAACACAAAAGTGACACTGAATTGACATAAGCTACACTAAAATCACGTTGTACCTCTCTATGCCCAGATAAAGGCTCAATAAAGCCTGACTTTCACAGTCTAGTACTCCTAAAACAATTTGCCCATGGTCCTTACAACTTTCCCTGTTCTGATGCGTCTTGATTTCTGCTGCGACATTCAGAAACTCAGATCAGAATTTGGTGCAAAAAACATGAAGGCATGGATTCATCCTGCCTTGTTTCAACAATTGGTGTTGGTGTAACAGTCTGGGGAATATTTTCATCTAACTGCTGCCATGCGTTTGGATTAGATTAGTGTTAGTTAGAAGATGAACGGGTATGTATCTAAAAGTCAAGTCAGTCAAAATAGATTTTTAAGAATTTAAACGAGTCACTAAGGTGAACAAGTATCCTTTACAGAGTGGTTCCTTTTTTTGGAGTTACACCTAAAGGGTGTTGTAAATGCACCCAGAGTTTGGGAAGCAAAACTGACTGACTAAATAATTTAAGAGCTGTAAGGGGTGGAGTTTATACACCAAAGAAAACAGTAATTAAGAGATTCTAATATAACTAGCTGAATCTCTCATTCGGTAGATCAATCATCTTAATCAGCTAATCATTCAGTTCCTTCCTTGTTCTAGTTCAGTGGTTTTAGTGTTTGAGCCAATGAATCATTTTGGGCATGACTGAGAATCCCTTCCCTCCTGTTCAGCAGGTCAGTCAAGTTGGTGAGTTCTTTCCTTTAGATCATCTCCTTCAGGCTCCATTGGTTCCAGCTGAAGGAGTTTGGTGCATGAAGAACAGTTTAGCACCGACTATTTTCCACAGACCAAGTTGTTTACCCTCTGCCTTACATTGCAACATCATGAGGATACAAAAACCACACAAATGAACAACCTAACGAATGAATCCTTTAATTGAATAGGCTTAAATAAGTCCAATCACTGGAAAGACTCTCATTAAGATATTATCGTAAACTATACATAATGCACATCCCTACCACGCACTAACAGAAACGTTTTGCAACGTTACAAATAACAAATGAGGGGGAAAAAAAACTTCTGTAATTGGTTTTCTAATGTATGTTGCAAACATTCAGCACTGATCTCAAGCAAAACAAACCTCCAGAAACAAACAATATTCTGTATTGATTATTGAGTTTTGTGGAGCTGATTATTGAGTTATTACCATGTTACACACGCTGCAAAAAAAAAAACTGTTACACATAGGTAATCAGATAGATTCGACGAGCGCCTGCAGAATGTTAGTGTAGGCTACATGTTCACTGAACCACAAATCAAGCTTGCTAAGCACTCAGGACCATGGCTAAGAATGTGATATGATTACATATTATATGTTTGTCAATATCATACACTCCTGCTATGGTGTGGAATTGTTTTGAACAACCTGTGACTTAAAGTGCACATCAATTATTTACAATGTATAACAATGCAATATTGTATGTTTGTTTATGTACAGGGAAGCAGATCCCAAGAACAGACTGTCGGTTCACAACAGGGCAGGGCAGGGCAGAACAGGGGTTGTTAATAAATCCATCATCTTGCCCCTCCTCACTCAGATAAGATCAACTGCTTACCTGGTGCCCAGACCAATTCGAACCAGGCAACACCTGGCCTTCAACCTTGAGTTGAGTCAATGAAGGGCTAGAAAATTGCCACTGCACCACCCTGCTGTCTCAGAGGCCATATTGCTCTTTTTAATCAGACCCATGTAATTACAAACGTAACACATAATGGAAGCATGGCTCCTGCTATCTAAATATTACTTACTAGCAGCCCGCATGGTACATGCGTTACACCAAGCATCTAAAATATACCTCTAGGAAAAACTAGAAATAGTGAGAAAATAACAACAAATATATTAAAAGTGAAACAAAATAGCTGAGCGAACGCCATCTCGTAACAACTTTTTCATCTCCCTTCAGTTCCCGCGCATGCGTGCTTTCACACAACCCGCAATATGATTGACAGAACCCCCAGCCTTTCCTACCCTTACAAAAGGCTTGCGGTTTTGTGCGAATTTTGGCGGTTAGATTTTGAATCTATCAAAACCGTTTCTTAGTGAGCACCTAAGAGGTAAGACAAACCTGTGTTTAAAATTGCATGTAAATCCGTTAGGTGGTTCCAGAGATTTCGTGATGAGTCAGTCAGTGGTACTTCACGTATATATATATATATATATATATATATATATATATAGATTCAAAACAAGATACAACTGAACAACAAGGTATGAGTGTACACCCAAAATACATTGAGCGGCTGGTGATAACTCTAGTTACACAATCCAGATACCAGGTGCTGATGGCAGGATGGTAAACAGGCAATGTGCTGGGTGGATTCTGTCTGAGCACACGGTCTGTTTCACCATCCTGCCATGAGGCATGAGATCTTGTAGCATCCAGGCTAGAACAGCCTGGTTATATGAACAGTTTCTACCCGCAGGCTGTCAGGCTTCTGCATAAGCTGTAAAGCTGCGGGTCTGTCCCCAATTACTCTATTCTTATTCTAGTCAGTCATTGTCAGCATTATTATTGTATCATATTATCGCTGCTATGTACAATAATACCTTAACACTAAGCCACTTTAAAGAACAAGAACAATAACACTGAGTTACTTTAGCCACTTCAAATGTTTATTGTCTCGATGTCTTGTGTATATTGTGTCTACATTTTGTTTATTTGTTTTACCTTATTCTGTGTACAGTTTCTCTAGGGAGTGATTATCTGAGTCTCAACACAAGCATTTCAATGCACGAACGTCCGACATGTTGTGCAAATGACAAATAAACCTGAAACTCAAAACTCGAAACATTTGAGGCACAGGCAGCACATTTGCCCAGTAGCCTCACAGCTATCTGGTTTAATCCCAGCCATGGATGCCACCTGTGTATAGGTTTATGTTCTCACTATCTCCGGGTGAGGTTTCATCCCACATCCGGTTAATCGGCCGTTCTAAATTGGCCCAGTGTGAATGTGTGTTAAGAGTATAGATGTAACTCACACCAGTGTATCTCACACTTACGCCATACCGCATAATTAGCTTCATTTGTTCATTCCAGAGTCATTCCAGAGTGAGTCAGATTCACCAGACCACTCGATACTTAGGACTTTTGTTTAGTATTGGACGAACGTATCGTCACACCCCTAAATCAAACGCCAAGCCTTAATGGTAACTGATACCGCATGAACGTAGATGCAGATAAGCGCTGACATGTTGGGACAGGACTGTTTATTAGCGAAAGATCCTGCTCTCCAAAGTTAAAGTACCAACACGACAAGCCTCAAGGAGAGATTTTAGAAGGCTCACTGTATGGAACAGATATGGAAAATAGGTTATGGGAGTAACATTTAGTGAGTGTCATGTCAGTTCATGTTTCGCGGCTGGATCCTTAAGCACGTCCTCGACATTTCAGTTGCACAAATAAATACGCTTTGGTGTAACGTGCAAATGTGATTCATATTTCTATTCGTATTTGGGATTCACACGCAAAGCGAAAAAGGTTGTTATTATACTAAGACAGCCAGGTTTTTTTCTACGTTTCGGTGCTAAGCGCTGCCAGACTAGCCTCTGCTCACTGACTTTAAACGCCACTCAAGACAACTTCGACAGAACTCCTTCTTCCAACGCACGCACCGCTTGTATTGTAGTTCAATTTTCTTGACACTGTCAAAACGATATTTCTGTTCTAAACCATCGAGTTAACGTTTACAAACTAGTTTTGAAACGGTCCCGCTGTCTTTTTCACTCTACGTAATCCTGGAAGAACAGGAATTCCTTAGTTAAGGACGAGCCGAGCATTAGAGCATTTTCGGCACTGAAAGGTCCGGGAAAATGCTCCAATACGTGGCGTTCTGGTAGTTTATATGCAAAATAATAAGTATAATAACACCTGAGAAAATAGCACATGGAGACCGCGGTAAGGTCAGCCTTAACTCACCCATACTGCCTTTCAATGCCGGGGCGCCTTCCCGTCCTATCCGCCGACGTAGCTAGCAACCTGGATGCTAGCAATGTGTATATTTATCCGTGTCTTATCGGCCGAAGTGCGAAATGCTTATTTACAATTTAAATCCATCCGCCTGTGTAATGCAGGGAGGCTTTCAGATCGGGTTTCTCCTAAGTTTTAATGTGTGTTTTGTTTTGTTTTTTAAGTGGACTGTGCAGGAAGTTATTCCCGAGTCTCCACCTCACTTGGCTTTCCCTTAAATTCGCTCTGCCACACACATACAGTACACAAACCAGCAAGAAAACTTCGCGATATTTCCGCGCTGGAATCGCGCGAGACTCGAACACGCTGGAGGGGTTTGGTTTTTCTTAAGACGGTCGATGTTCATGTTAAAGAAATAAAGTCAGGTTTGATGAGGGAGGTTATTTAGCCATTTTTAATGACTTGTTTTGTACAAGAAAAACGTGGAACAGGATGGAAAATTCCTATTCAAGCAGCGTGTACAAGTGTTTACTTTGACTTTTATTTCATTCCGGACAGTATGAATGATATGATATTTCACGATAAAGTTGGGGAATCGAGTCACATGACGTAACTCAACTCAAGCCTTGAATCACAAATTTAAGGACTTTACTGTTTAAGTAAATTTAAGAGCTTAGCTAATGTTGATGTCGTCTTAACTTTAACTTGGTATTTGAAGACTTGAATTAGAATTGAGGTGACTCAAAATGACCTGGTATTTCATTCAATGTTATAATGTTTGCATTAAAAAGTATTAAGACTATAAGCGTTTTTAGGGAATGTATTTTTTTTCTTTTTTAAAAACATGAGTAAGTGAGTCATGTTTCAACACCTGCAAACCTTCCAACCTATAAGAAAGCGGGAAACCATCAGCCACAAACTTTCAAAAACGCTTGTCACGTGGAAGCGGCTTAAAAAAACATTTGGATTCAAGGATTTGGATTAAATTAGAAATGAGAGAATGGTGATATTCAACGTGATATTAAATAAGAAACCTGGCGTGACATGACATGACTTACCTGAATATTACACAAGAATTTGGGACTTGCTTGACACTTGAAGGTTAAAACTTGAGACTTGCTTATGACTGACTTACTCACTTACTCACAGGGGCGTAGTGCCAAATGCTGGGCCCTGTGCACAAGCAGTCCCCATGGGCAACTGTCCCCCACCCACCCTGCTGTAAGCAAGAGATTCACAAAGCAGAGCAGTTCACAATGCTGAAAGACACAAAACCTACTAAATTTTGCTCTTAGCCTAATTATGTTATGGCCCAATAATAAATACTCATTTAATTTTCGAATTAGTATGTTATTGCAATGGTGTGGTAGGTTATGCAAACAAAATGTATTTAGAGTTTACCTGCGATTACAGATAAGGTATAGTGTTATTTTTAATTTTGTGCTCTGCAGTTTTTAGAAATGACATTTGCAGTGGTCTTAAAGCGTTTTATAACCAAGGGAGTTCATTTAATGTAGACGATTTTAATTTCACATTTCGGCTCACCTTCTTGAGAAAGGAGTTTGTTAGCAATTGCTTTCCCTCCTTTCTTTTTTGTCTCTTTGCTGTCTCTCTTTTCTTTTCTGAAAGCTTAATTTAGCTTCCTTGGGCATCATCTTCCATAGCACATATACAATTTGTACTGTCGATACAGCTAAAGTTAAATGCACCTAGATCAAATATAACTAAATTATTTTGTGCAAGGGGTGAGGGTATTCAAACATGTAGGCTAGGACACACAATTCAATCCATCAATCAACCAATTTATTTACCCATAACATTACATTTGCATTAGTTAGCAACATTTAGTGTAAAAATACATAATAATAAAATTCTCTTAAGGACTCTTCAGCGACCCTCCCCCGACTTGGGGACCTGGTAACTCCCACTTTTCACCCCGCTACAACACCTCTGCTTACTCACATCTTGATTTCATGTTTTGTCTGGTCATCTTAATTTCATTTGTTATTATACATCCATTTCTGCTTCTCAGACCTGCAACACATTCCTAAAAAGACGGGGCAGTAAAGCACTTAACTGAGGACTCCAAGTGTTATTCATGTGTTATTTAGTTCCATTCTTCCTGCAAACACATATTAAGAGTGTTTAACAGTTCGGTGTTGTCACTGTCGCATTTGTTGCTAGAAAAGTCTTCACACACTTTCTATTGGGGACAGGTCAAAACTGCAGTTCTGCAGGCAGGCCAGTTACGTAGCCATATCCTTTTCTTCTGCAGAATATTTAATGGGTGCAGAAAGTGGCTTTGCATTGTTTTGCTGAAGAATGCATGGACATACCTGGAAAATATCATGCCTTAAAGGCACCATATGTTGCTCTGAATTCACAGTGTACTTTTCGGCATTAATGCTGCCACCTCAGACCAAGTGTAAATGACTATTAACAAGGCCAATGACACAGCCCCATACCATGACAGACCCTGCCTTTAGGACTTGTAGCTAAATCAGTATAAATGGTCTTTTGCATTTTTAATCTAGTTTTTTGTTTCTTTGTTTGCTTGCTTTGTACTTACTTTCCCATAATTTTCTGATTTGGCATAGTACATAAAGTAATTATTCCATTAAATGCAAGTGAAATGTTTGTGAACACCAAACAGCTTTTGCTCTTCTAAAAAGTATTTCCATTTGATTTTGGAAAATGTTTATTAGGTCAGTCATCAATGTTTGACAAAAAGCCTTCACTTAAAGCTGGCGCAAAGTAAAATTCTGTAGCACTTTTTACTATTTAGCTATTTACTATTGTCTCAATGCAGCATAACTATTTTCAATTAAAGGGTGAGTCAAGGACACCCTTTCATTTCATGCAATGGGTGAGGGGGGGGCTATCTTTTAAGCTAGGTTTGGAACATGGCCACCATCTTGAAAGCCAACATATTTGACTAAGGACAAGATTGTCCAACATGTCATGTAGGTGGTCATGTAGCATATCAAAGAAGACCAGAACGGTCTCAGCAATTGATTGCTGCAATCAGATACAAAAGTTATCAACACAGAAAGTTCTAAAATTTTAACTGAAAATAAAATTGATGATTCTGATGTTTGGGGAACACAGCTGCTGTATCATGGCCTCAGACCTCAACAACCGAAACCCAGAAAGACCATTAATTTCACACAGCACTGTTCCTTCCTCATAGCCAAATTCCAAGCAACCGAGACTGTGGTCATCTGAAGACCACTAACAATGAAGAAACCTTACTAATGGGTTCTTCAGCCTTTGCGAAAAGTAAGGTAAACTAGTTTTTTATAGTTTTAAAGTCAACCTGGTGGTGACATGGAAACTTATGGAAGTGTCATTATGAGAGTCACTAAAATATTCAGTTCACCCTATTCTGCAGCCTATAATGTCTGTGGACATCTGGCCATATAATGTGCTAACAAGATCATCAGGGAGATGTAAACATCCAAATATATAAACAAAAATGCATAAACATAGATAGTTAAAGTGTCTGTTATAAGATACTAACTTCTTAAATTGTATCAAGTATGTTTTATTACAAGCTATCAATTCTGATGGCAAAATCTTGGTAGTTATTTCATTACCTTTACCAGTATGTCTTGCGTTTTTATCATTCACACATGCAGCATAAGCATGCCATTCTGCTGTATATTTATTGCTTTTAATAAAGCATTTTTAATTCTTCTTAAACTAGCCATCCAAAGCAACTTACAATTGGGGGTTAAGGGCCTGACGTTACCCTTCACCCACCAGTGCTTGAATTGAGTTGTAAGTTGCTCTGGATAAGAGTGTCTGCTAAATTATGTAAATTAACAACGTACCTATATATTTTCCAGATGCTTTTATCCAAAGTCACTTGCATCAGAACTGAGTGGTTTAAAATGAAAGGATTTGGTCAAAGCCCTATCAATGAAAGCTGGATCACTAGTGTTATGAGCACCAGTGTTATGAGAACAATTTTCAGTTACTTTTTGTGCTTGTGTGCATGTGTTGTGAGTAGGTACTGTATGTGAAGGGGTATGCTTATAATACAGTGCTCAAACTGTAATTTAATTATGGGATATTTCATTTTGAAGTATTCCCTAATTTTGTGAGCAGAATATATACACTTTCTATGGATATTTATATGTATGTACGGGGAGGTGTGTGTATATAGAGATTTATATGTGTATATATATATATATATATATATATATATATGTATGTATGTATATATGGGTATGGATAAAAGAAGGGATGGGAGTTTATAAGTTATATTAGGTTATATAGTTATATAGGTATTATATAACACCTTTTCGAATTTGTCTTTCTAAGTCTTATGTTTATATGTTTTTTTTTACTTTTTCTGTTTAGTTTTTTTTATTGGAAATAAACACTTCAATCAAAGACATTCCACCCGAGTTGACCTAGAATAAATTATGTGTACAATCAAATAACGTTAGTTCACAGTTTGTTTATCTGCATCTTTGAATGCAAATGCTGCTTTGTCAGAGTGATTTACAGACGATCAATAAATGATTGTGTTGCAGACTGTGCCATGTGTTTAAGGATTTTCAACTCAGCAAGAATGCCTTAATTTCATTTGTTAAGTTGATTCATTTGTCATTTGTTAAGTGGGCCATAAGTGCATTGAAGTAATGAGGGTAGCTAATTGGTAATTATGATACAGGCATTTTTAAGTGGCGTGTAGCTATAAAAATGCAAAGTATATTTACATATTTACTGATATTCCTATTGGAAAATAGTGTGCCTCTAGGAAGTGCTTTTCTGGATTATTTTCCCAAAACAACCCCTCAATATTGAGTTAATGTATCTACATTAGGCCAGACATTTTTAATTGATTCTTCCTCAGATGTCCCTACTTAAGAATCTACTGAGGGAGGAAAAAAAAAAAAAAAAATCTTTAATTTTCAGCACTTTTCAATTTCTCGAGGACTATGTGAAATCAATACAAGGAAGGAGGAAGAAATAAAAATATTTTTTTATTCCAAAATATTCAATTAAAGTGAATCTGGAATAATATTAAATGAACCGAACAAAACCACCAGAGGGCGGAAAAAGCAAAGAAAAAAGGTTTTTTTAATTTTTTTATTTCAGCCATTGGTGCTGCGGCGGATCCGCGAAATACCAAAAAGAAAAACATATTATTTTTGTATTCTTTAAATATGATCATCGGCGGATCTGTGAAACAAGCAATAAAAAAAGTCTGGCCTAATATATAGTATATAGTGCTTCTTTGATGTTGTTACTGTTCTGTATCTGTGCCAGCATGGTGATCACCCAATAGTTGTACTAGATATTGACCTCAGCATTTAATTTATAGATTATGTTTGGCATAACGCAATTTATTTCCAGGTGTTTAGTGGGTAAAAGTGTACAACTGAGCCAAATCAATAACGGCATACTGTATGATATCGCAAATAAATATTTTTTTTACATTTTTGGAATCTAAAGTTTTGATTATTCTTATGGAATTAATTTCCAGTCCTACTATTTGGTGTACATTAATTGTGAATTGAAATATAAAAAAAACTCCAAAATAGTCAGACTTGACAGACATTTATTGTTTCTTGTTTGTTGACTGACAAACTTCTATGTCATATAAAACCACAAACAAGTTTGGTACTGGAAGTCAGATGTAAATAGAAAATATAGAAAAAGGTTTTACATTTGTGTTTCTATAACTTCAGTAGTCAGCACTGCTGTGTCTACTCGTGCACTACGAGTGATAACGTATAACACAATGCAGGTTAAATGGCAGCATTGCTGCATGCAGTTTCTCATGTCCTCTTACATGTGTGGTGAAACTCATTTGCATCAAATTTGTGTTTCAAGCTGTTGACAGTATTCTGAAATTGCTCCAATTAAAATGATTATATCCTGTGCTCTTCCTGAAGTATTTGTATAAATGTTTGAAAAACGATTTGACTGAAATCATTTTAAAGCAGAAAATATTAAATACACACCTTCATTTTAACATCCCTGTCCTTTGTTACTATAACTGTTGGTTTTTTTTCTTTTTTTGTTACAGGAAAGGTTGGGATGGTTTTTACATTTACTTTGAGTTTTGCAATTGCAGATATTTCATGTTTTGTCTGATCAACTTAATTTTATTTTTTATTAAACATCCAATCCTGTATTCCAGGTCTGCAACACATTCAAAAAATGGAGAAATGTACGGCCAAATGGAGGAGCACAGCATCTTTTTTCCCAAAAAGACATGGTGTACTGATTCATCTGGCCATAATACGCATAATACACATCTACTGTGTGAGCCCAGAGCCCAGATGAGTCAAAAATGGATAAAGGACCTAAGGTCTGTCATGGTCATGACAATATTAATGCAGAACAGAACTGAGATTTTAGTAAAACATAAATTTCCATGTATTTATTAACAAAACAACGCAAAACAAGTGAAATCAGGAAAAGTTAGAGGACTGAATTATGTAAATCCCTTCCAATCTTTCTTTGAAGGACATTGTTTTTAATAATTTCTTCAACAATTTTCTCACACATTTGTTCACCACTGGAGAGTCTTTGTCCCTTTTTGCTTATCAGAGAGCATTTTGTGGACACTACTTTTGTACAAAACCATGATTATAATCAGCTGTTTAAAATCACATAATAAATTTAGTTTTTTTAAACCTTATTACTAGCCATAAATTGCCCTGTCACAACTCCTTGTGGAATGTGTTGTGAAAGCAGCACTGTTTCTAAATGATTTTAGAAACCCAGTTGAAGGAGTTCCTAAAAAACAATCAGGTATGTAGTCATGTGTGACTGTGTGTGTGCCTACTGGGAGCCAG